>JBCEZX010000002.1:8537894-8567518 GCA_039654345.1 Cataglyphis cursor
ATATATATATATATATGTTCACTTTTTATAGTAGTCCTCGTGGCGGTAACTATTTGCACACAAAATTCCAAGCTTGGCTTACATTTCTTCAGTATTGCTCTAACTTCAATCTCATAGTCCGGATAATAGGCCCGGACCCTGAGGGACAAAAACTGAAGGGAGCTATCTCTCAACTTAATCTCTCAGGTCATAATGACACTTAATAACACTATATGGGAATTACACTTAGTCTTTGGTAGATTTCTCAACCACTTCAGCTCTTGATATAACTCTTACCTCCCCATCTATAGCCTTTAAGTGTTCTTGAAATGTCCTTGGGAAAAATTATGGAAACGATCACTTTCCTATCATAATCACTATTGCTAATAGCTATACTAACTATCCATCTTATGATCGTCCTTTTTTCACGATAGCTAGAGTAAACTGACGTACATTCCAACTAGGACTGCCATCTGTAATTATACAGACCTAGGACTGAAAGGTTTAAAACCCCGGATTTTTGTAGTTGAAACCCGGACACTCATAATTCATAATATGAAATTTTTGCAACTGCTGATAAAACAATAAAAATAAAATATTTTTTTATTTTGATTATTAATAATTATTAATATTATTAATAATCATTATTATTAAGAATTATTAATAATAGTAATAATATTAATAATAATAATATTACAATATTTTTTTTGCTGTCAATTCCGATGCCGAAAGATTCCAACACTATCTCGTTCGTAATGCTGTGCTTGGCAGTTTATATAAATCGTTCAGCCTGAGGCTTGACTGTACACTCAAACCAAGCGGTGGGCAGTCAGGGTTTGAGAGAGAACGAAATTTTAAAAATTCAATACAAGAACTGATAAAATTTCAAAACTATGAAAATCAAAAGGTAAAAATATATATACATATTAAGTTACTAGTAAAAAATATACTTTATTAACTTTTATGAATTTATATAATACATACAAATAATAATCCATTTTTATAAAATAATAAAATCAACTTAAATTTAAATGACAGAAAAGGAAAATAAAAATCACAGAAAAGGAAAATAAAAATATTATGTTTATTATAAACATGTTTAAAATAATACTTTTGTTTTTCTTTTCTGTAATGATTTAACAATAAGCTATTTGAATTTGAGTTGATTTTAGTTTGTTTAAACAGTTTATATAAACTAAAATCAACTCAAATTCAAATACTTATTGTTAAATCATTACAGAAAAAAAAATATTATTTTTATAATAACTAAAATCAACTCAAATCTAAATTTAAATTTTTTTAGAATAATTATTAATGGTATTTATAAATATATTCATAAACTTTTTTTATATTTTTCAGTCTTTTCAATTGCAATTAGAACTTCTTTTTTCGAACTTTAGAAGATACTTATAAAATTCAAAGCAATTAAAATCTTTGAAATTATATTTCAATTTTATCAAAAAAGAAATAGTATTCAATTCCAAAGCATTACACTCCTAGTCCACTGAGATGTTATTAAAAAAAAATTCTTTCAACAGAAGCGTTGTGAGCAGGAATGCTGAAAAAATATTGCGCGATTTTGATTAATTCGGTATAAGAATAGGCGTTTTGAAAAATTTCAGCCATAATTCATTCATATTCAATTTTTTATTTTCTTCAGTAAGTTCTTGACAGAATGTCTTCAAATTTATCCATTGATCAAACAGTTCGATATCATTTATTGTAATATTTTTTTCATTTAAAAATGAAATGCAAGATTGAATATTGCTCCATAGAATATTTTCAGTTGTTGCCAAATCCATCCATTCGAATGCAGTGAACTCATTTAAAGGTTCAATGCAGTTTTGGATATATTCTTTTATTTCTTTATAAAAGGATATAAAGTTTTTTAGAAAATCTTTTTTTATATCTTCATCTGAAAACTTTTTCAAAATATTTTGAACTTTGATCGGTATGAAATGATTTGTTAGTCTGTCTTCCAAATTTTTAATGATAGAAAGCAGTATCTTTTTTGTTTCAATAATAGAATTATCATTTTTTTCTAATTTTTCAATTTTTGTATGTAATATTCATAATCGAGAAACATATATGATTCTGATAATTCATTTTCAAAGAACTTTTTTATCAGAACTGGTGGTTTCTCTACATGTTCAAAGTAATCTTTCAAGGGCATAAAGTTAAAGAATTCGTTCAATTGCTGGGAACAAACTTAATCATCGAGTTTTTGAATAATACAATAAATGTCTATATTGGATATCTGCCTCAACACAGAATTCTTTCAAGGTCTCAGTCCGTACAGTGTAAATTGAGAAATAATTATAAATTTTCAATATAATAGACTCCATGTCCGGAAATAAGGTGTCACATCCATGTTGAACAGCATTGTTGATAATATGCGCTGAACAATCTACACCTATATATTATATATAATACTATTTTGCAATTGTGATTTTAGTTTGGTGAAAACATTGTTTGTTCCTAATTGTTGTCTTCCGCCGAAATTTATGTTACAGTTATCTCCGGAAAATGCAATACACGGATAAAATATTGAATTTTTTAAGTTTTTTATAATCAAGCCAGTAATTGTATCAGATGTTTCATTTGCAGCAGTTTCTATTTCCAACAGTTTTGAAGTGATTCCATTTGCTTGATAATCAAAGTACTGAATAATAATTGGAAATAATTTGATACTTCTGTGATTACTAGCATCAGTAAATACGCTTACAAATGCAACATTTTGGAAATTGTTCATAAATTCAGTGATTGATAAAGGAGCCAGCACGTTGTTCACTATTGCAGTTGCCTTAGTACGATTGCATGACATCTTCTTTGCTATATTTGATTCTGAAAATAATTCTTTATTCAAGGAATTTGTAGAGTTTAAATGAACTGAAAAACATATGGTGATTGACTATGTGAAATGCTATAGCATCTTCTGCTGTTCTAATATTGTCATCAGTTTCAGGCTTAGTAATATATGTTTCCATGACAGATTTTGAAGTTTTTGCCTGACTTTGAAATCTCATTTTATGTTTTAATGTGGCAATATGCTCATTTATATCAGTGATTCCCTTAGCAATTGAAATTTTTGAATCACATATTGTACATAAAACTTCCCAATCAAATTTCTCTTTTTTGAATATCGTAAATCTTTTTTGTAATTTATCATTAAACGTACACTTACGTTTTGACATATTGATGAAAATTTAATGTTTGTTCTGAAAAAAGCTAGACATTTTTAGTAATTAATTATATGTATCAACACAATTAACAAGTCTATATAAAATTATATACAAAATAAAAACTAGAATAATAAAAATTTATTGCAATAGTGCTCGAAAAACAGAATAAATTTATTTATTAAAAGTATAAAATTTTAAGTTTTGTACAGATTATTGCTAAATTGTTGGTAAATGATGACAGATTCGTGAAAAAAGCAATTGATTAAAAAAAATTCTTGAAAAACGACGAATCATCGTACAATGAAGTTGATTTTTTTTATTTTCAAAGTTATTGATTCAAAAGTCATTGATTTTTTTACTTTTCTTATTCTGTTTATTTAATTATTCAAAATTATTTCCTCTTTATTGAATAAATTCAGGTACTCTCATTCATTTATTAACCTTACTATTATATCACAGTCATTTATTAACCTTCTTCTTCTTCTTCTTTAAGGTTTTAATGGCCACGTCCGATCTAAATATAGCAACAGGTTAATGAATATAAAAAATAGGATTAAGGAAAAATAGCAAGGATAAGAATAATTAAAAATTAGAATAAATTTATATACTTAGATTAGAGGATTTAAGAAAGGAATGGAAAACGTGAGTAATCCCAGAGGAAGGGTTCTTCAAAATTTCTTGAATCCCAGATGATGGTGATTTCTTGTATTTCTCCAGTTGAGTAAGAAGCAGCTTTCTTTGTGTATGGTAAAGTGGACAGTTCCAAAAGATGTGATCTGCGTCTTGTTTTGGTGATCCGCATGGACAAGACGGGTCTGTAACCAAGTTACAGCGAAATAAGCTGTGATTGAGGGCATAATGATCACTTCTGAGTCTACAATAACAATACTCTCTCGATTATTCTTTAATTTGTGAAACCATGGTTTAAGTGAAGTAATTGCGAAAGAATTAAAGTATTGAGTTCTTTTGCGATTGCCTTGATTCTTGAGGAATTTAATTGTGGTGTCTTGATATTTCTTCCGAGGAATAGTATAAAAGTCCGAGTGAGGAAGTAATTTAGGAGACATCTGACCTTCAGAAATAGCTTTCTTTGCTAAATAGTCTGCAGTTTCGTTTCCAAGAATGCCCGAATGTGCCGGAATCCATACAATAATGATTTCATAACCGGCAGCATTAATCTCGTAAAGTTTTTGTTTGATAGCAAAGATGATGTGATTGAGTGAATGAGCTAAATTAATGGAAAGAAGAGCTTCGGTAACACTTTTAGAATCAGTAAAAATAACTGATTTAGAGATTGAATGAGTTAGGCTGTATTCTAAGGTGTGAAGAATGGCTAATGCTTCTGCTGAAAATATAGAAGAAAAGGAGTGAGTTTTAAAAAGAAGTTGAAGATTTAAAGAAGGCGAATAAATTGAGAAACCTACATAATTATCAGAGATATCTACATTATTAAGTTGATTTTTAGAAGCATCGGTAAAAAAGGATACATAAGAAGAAGTAAGGTAATTATAAATATCAAGAAAAATAACTTGAGGAATAGGAGCGTTTTTAATTCTTTCAACATCCCAGGAAGTAGTGAAAGTAATAGATGGAAGAAAAGTGAGAGCATTATAATTGATAGAGTAAATAACTGGATGATTAAATTTAGCAACATAAGATTTTTTGGGGAGAAAATCAATAAAAGATTTAAATAATATAAATTTCTCAGAAGGATTAATTTTATGAGTTCTACGAGAAAACCAAAGAAGAGAAAAGAGCTTATCAAGAAGAGGATGGGAATCAAGAGAGAAAATTTTAAAAATATATTTAGATGTAAGAAAATTAAATCTAAATCTTAAAGGGCCTTCCCCTGCTTCGGCTAAAAGAACATTTGTGGGAGTAGTTTGCCTAAGACCTAAACAGAGACGAATGGCTCGATATTGTATTTTTTCTAGAGTATCCATTAAAGAAAAATTATTATAAGGAAAAACTAAACAGCCATATTCAATAGAACCTCTAATAAGAGACTTATAAATTTTAAGAAGGGAAGAAGGAGCTCCTCCCCACCAAGTTCCTCTTAAAATACCAAGAACATTTAGTAATTTAGAACAACGAGTCGTAAGATCCTGAATGTGATTCTTTCCAGAAAATCTGAAGTCAAGATGAACTCCTAAGAATTTACATGAAGGGACAGATTGAATAGTAGAAGAGCCTAATTGAATAGAATAAGCAGAAGGATGTATATGTTTTTTTGTAAATATGACCAAAGAAGATTTAGAGAGAGAAACCGTAAGACCCTTTCTAGAAAGAAATCTAGAGGCTTGATTAGCTGATTTTTTCCAATGCAACAAGAACCTTTTCAATTTTGTTAGAACTGACAAAGATGGCTATGTCATCAGCAAATTGAACGAGGTCACATTCTTCCCCAATATGTTTGTGAAATTTGGCGACATAAATATTAAAGAAAATAGGACTGAGTATGGAACCCTGAGGTACTCCTTTATAAGAATAATATTCGTCAGTGAGTTCACCATTTACAACAAATTGTAACTTTCGAAAGTGAATAAGATTATAAATAAATTGACATAAACGAGAAGGTAATCCTAAATCTTCTAGATCAAAAATAAGTAAAGCAGGGATAACATCATCAAAAGCGTTTGATAAATCTAAAAATAAACACGCCGTGGCTGTACCTCGAGTAAAACTTGTATAAATTTCTGTAGTAAGAATAGATAAATTATCCATGCAAGAGCGATACTTACAAAACCCAAATTGAGAAGATGGGAGTTTATCAAATCGTTCCAACCATCAATCCAAGCTAAGGAGAATAAATTTTTCCAAAATTTTGAGAAAACAGGAAGTAAGTGAAATAGGACGAAATTTACCAGGAGTAGATTTTGGAATGAAATAGATTAGTGAATGTTGCCAAGATTCAGGAAAAGTGCCAGAATAAAAAAGTTCATTAAGTATGGAAAGAATAATAGGATAATATCCATCAGGAAGATTAGATAACATTTTATAGTCTATCTGATCCAAGCCAGGAGATGATTTTTTATTTTTAAGAGGAGAAATAACATAAGAAAGTTCTTCAAGATGAAAAGGGTTATCGAATATATTACATGAATATGTTTGATTAGGATCAAAGCGAGAAATAGGAATTTTATGTAAACAAGAGGAGGGAGAGAAGGTGTTAATTAAATAATAATAGAAGGAGAAAAACCATAGTTACGCGTAGTGGAGAGATTAACGGAATTGAGGTATCTATTTTTAAAACGTTTAATAATTCTCCATAACGTAGAAATGCTTGTGAAAGAAGTGAGAGTTTCACAAAAGGAACTCCATCCTGCACGTTTAGATTTACGAAGAGTGCGTTTAGTAACGGCTTCTTGTTTTTTCAAGATAAGATAGTTAAATGGAGAGGGATTCTTTCGAAAATTATACAAAGCTATTTTCCTCTGATTAATTGTCTCCGTGCAATTATCATTCCACCAGGGTACTGGAAGAGATAAATGATGATTGTTATGTTCATTTGCACGTTTTTTATTGAAATTATTTTTATTCGTATTAACAAATGGGTTAACATTCTTCTTACGACGAGGATGAAGAGAATTTACAGTATCTCTAAATACGTCGCAAAGGATATTGTATTTTTCAATAGGAGTATAATGATCAGATTCTAGACGATGAGAGAGAGAAGGAAGTTGATTTAAAAAGGAAGAGAAAAGAAGTTTATGATTTATTTTAGCAGTGTGAAGATTATGGGAAAAAAAAGAACATGATCTAACCGGTTGAGAAATAATAGTTACAGAAGGAATATGATCACTACCAAGCGTGTCATCTAGAAGTTTCCAATGACAAAAAGGAGTTAGATCTGAAGAAACGAAAGTAAGATCTATTACTGAAGAAGAACGTAGAATAAGAAATAAAAGTCGGAGAGCCATCATTTATGGGAAAAAAAGAGAAGTCTTGAGAAGTTTCAAAAAGAGAATTGCCAGAAGAAGAAGAATAATTACAACCCCAAGAAATATGATGAGCATTAAAATCCCCTGTAATTATAATTTGAAAAGTAGAGGGAATAGAATTGAAAAATTGGTCCCAAATAGGGAAATCGAGATAAACAGGATGACGATAAATAGAATAAATATAGATAAAAGAATTATTAATAGAAGGAATTTTAACCCCTACTGTCTCTATGACTCCATCTTAAAAGAAGAATCAATTTTTATAAAAGAAATTGAACGTTTTATCGCTATCAAGACACCTCCTGATTTATTAGAGGGACCATCTTGTCGAATGATATTATAATCTTTAATAGAAAAATTTTTTCCAGGTGTTAGCCATGTCTCAGAAAAAGCAAGTATGTCATATTGATTATCTAAAAGTGCAAGAGTTTCTATTTTATTTGAGATACCATGGCAATTCCATTGAAAGAGGGAAAAGTCTTCACGAATGTGGCTGTTAGTCATCTGCAGTAGAGGAAGGAGAATCATTTGACGGATTAATAGAAAAAGCATGTAAAGATTGAATAATTGCTGGAATGGCATCAGACCAATTAATAGTAGAAAACAAAGGAAACAATTGTGTAAGAAGAGGGATGATAAGAAAGCAAGCTTCCTGAAGAGTAGTAGGATTAGGAGAAGATTTGGCGTTAACAGAAGGAATAGAAGAAGAAATCGGAGGAAGAGAGGGGGGAGAAGAAAAGGAAACATTTGGACGAAAAGAAACTTGAGAACGAGGAGAATGAAACTTGTTCTGATCTGGAAGAGAAGAAATAGATTTAGATTTAAGATTAGGAAGAGGAGTAGATTGAGATTTAGGTTTAGAAGAAAGTTTATTAGCTGCATTAGCATAAGAAATAAAAGGTGATGTAAAGACAGGTGAAGGAGAATGAAAATGAGGATTATGATGAGGAGAGTGGGATTTGGAATGAGTAGAAGTTAAGGTAGGGAACTCTTCAGAAGACGAAGAAAAGGTGGGAGGGGATATGTTACCTTTGAAGATCTCTTTCGCATCCAATAAAGAGATATTTCTATAGGCTGCGTATTTCCTAATTTCTTTTTGTATGGCAAGTTCAGGGCAAATAGAAGAATCTGCTCTATGATCTCCTTGGCAGTTGGCACACTTTGGAGGATGAAGAGCTCTTGGGCAGTTATTAGTCCGTTGAAAATAGATGACCTTTGTCTCCACAATGTACACAGCGTGATTGACTTTTACAGTTATTATGTATATGTCCAAATCTAAAACAGTTGTTACATCGTGAGACTTTTGCAATGTAGGGAGATACAGGATATCTAACATGGTACATGTATACAAATTTTGGAATTTTCTGTCCCTCAAAAGTGATAGCAACAGATAAAGAGGGAACATAAGAGAAATTAGAAGATAAATCCTTTTGTGAGCTCGTATTAGAAGCTAATGTAATTCTGCGATTTAATCTGTTTGCAGCTACAATTTTAAAAGGACTTATTATATTATTTATAATCATTTGTTCTGTAAAATCCAACGGTACGTCCTTAATAATGCCTTTCCTGGAGGTGCGGAAAGGAGGAATAAATGCTATCAGATCTTTTCGAGAAAGTCTCTTGTCTTCCACTAGAGTATTAGCGGCTTCTTTGGTTTTGAAGAATATTGATACTTTAGAATATCCCACTTTCTTTATTTCTAAAATCTCCTTTATATTGAATTCACATACGACTCTTCCTACATGAGTAGGATGTAATGAGGAATTTGAATTGGAAAGGCGTTGAATATGAACATCGAATGGACCGGCATTATTGTCTGAATATCGGTTATTAAGAATACTATCTGTAAGAGAGATGGATGATCCAGAAATTGATTCTTGAGATGAGTTAACATTATTATCATTGTTAGTGCGTAGACTTTTGGTAGAATAAGATGGTGTTTCTTTTTCATTAGATCTTTTGATTCGATCTTTGGTACGTAGTTCAGGCGTGGAACCAGATTCTGATATCAAAGCGTTCAAAGCGGCAGCTACGTGAGTGTCGTCTACTTCCATTGTCATTTTGTAGATGAGATGAAAATTACTTACAAAAAACACTGTAGAATGGTGTAATCCCTCGATGAACGTTGATACCTTCCTCTGGGAAAAGAAAGAAAAATAGAAATAGGGAAGGAAAGACTAAGGAATAAAATAAGAGATAGAAATCTCTGGAACAAGAACAAAGAAGGCACAATGGCCGAAGCCTTGAACAAAGGCGTAATAACGGCCGGTGTTTTCAAAAGTTGAAAAATGGTACAATCTTTAAAGGACCGCCCGATATTCAATATTCCAGAGGTGGCACTCGATGTTAAGAGTTAATATCTTTCGCTTCTATCACACACAATAGCCCAGAAATGGGCTGATTTCATATTTTTTGCGGAGGCACTCGAAAATACGTCTAAGCACAATCTATACCAAGATGGCGGACTCATTTATTAACCTTACTATTATTATATTTAGCTTTGGCTTTGTATATTGCGAAGTAAATTTCCTTTAGCCGGTTATTCATTAAGATGGAACGCCATCGTTTCAAAATATGCGACTGAAGAATGGAAAATACAACGTGGTAAAGCGGCAGTAAAACGATAGCTAGGCGGACACTTGAGCATAAAACACTCGCTCCACTGTCACTTTTCAATCGCTAGTCGTTAGAGACCGCAGTTCACATACTACCGATTGCGAAGAACGACTATCGATCGCGACTAGCTGACTCTCATTTGATCAATCACAATATACCAATCACAGTATACCAATCGCTTCGCGCTATGATTAGCCAAGAGAAAATCGGCAGTCGCAATTTATATATGGTTTTTACACATGACGCACGTACATACAAATACACAAACATAGTCTCAAAATACCATGCGAGTATCGCCTTGTGTCACGCTAAAAAAACCCGGACCACTTTAAAAAATTCCCCCGGATATTCCCGGACGTTCGAAAAACTAGAACAAATTCGGGGAAAACCGGACTGATGGCAGCCCTAATTCCAACAGAAATGCTCTAAGTTCGTAAAACGAGTGCATGGATTCAGCAATGACTTGAATAACGACTACAATTATATATAATTTAATTGGTGCCATTCATAGCTCACTAATATTAGCAGGAGCCAGTAAACAGCCTTCTAATGGAGTTAGGAAAAAGCTCCCCGATACCTGATGGGATAATGAATGTAAGGATATTATCTTACAAAAAATCAAATTTTTCATTCATTTTCAAGTTTAAACAATCGTCCTCATCTGCAAGCCTATCAGAATACTTAGAAATTAGAATTTAGAAAACACTCAACAAAATTTTTTGTCAAAAAAAAGAAAGTAGCTTTTCGTGAATTCTGTTCTCCATTAAATATGAATATTCCTATAACTATGATTTGAAAATACTTTAGAACCTTCTCAAACAAAACTAAATAATAAACTAAATAATTAAACTAAAAATAAAACTAAATAATTCCCTACACGTTTATTTCTGAAAGTTCTTTCATTGAATTCTTTAATAAGTTATCCCCCCTATCCTCACACCTGTTCCTGATAGACATTATTTCAAGACATTATCTCATAATATCGATACTGTGCGCGAATATAAAAAAAGTGAACTCGTGAGCGAGCATGCTGTGAAAAGGTCGGGCGCGCGATGAGCCGAGCGACGGATCGGCGAGAGGGCGATTGTCTTATCGTACTTAATTCTCGGGCGAACACAGTAATGGACACTATACAAAAATGATGAGAGCGTAAGTGTAATTCACACGCGGTGGATGAACAGCGAAAGATTGTCTGTCTCGGATTAAATCCGGTGGTCACACAACGGTTCTTAAGCGAATAAGATTAATACAGCAAATTGTCGAAATGTTACGAGTGCGCGAGCACGGACAAGCGTCGATATCTTTGTGCGGACTGCGGCGAGCTCGGTCGTCGGCTCGCTTTTATAATGTCGTATCCTTCTCGAAGGATCCAGAATATTCACGAACTATTCTGACTTCCGCCAGTTTTTATTCGACTTGTTTGTCGCGATTTCGAACTTGGATCTTTCGAGAAGGGCGACGGTGTTTGTTGATGCCGCGCGTTTTTGCTTAATCGCGAAAATGCTGCCTCGCATCGCGCGCGCGGCGACGACGTGGTCGCGCGACAACTACATGCCGAGTTCGAGAATGCGGATCGCTGCAATTTCGAACATTCTGCCCGCCTCGCCGAGATTTCGGCGAAATAGCACCCCCCTTGTTGGCGCCTAGTGATCCGCCCCCTTGCATGGCTCTGCGGCTGGCCATGAAAGACGAGCGCCGCAAGGTACGCTCGGTGCACCCTAGTGATACATGGCATGCGAGATCACGCATGCATGCGTCCGGCGCATAAGTGTTTGGTTTGGCCATGAGAGGCTTTACTCACAATGCGCGGGTTCGTCCTCTTGCTCGTCGGAGCGGCTCTCCGGCAAGAGAACGATGGTGATGATTGGGCGGGTCAGCTCCGAGGCTGCGGTCCGGACGGTGATCACACGGGGCTGCCCGTCCTCCCCTGGATGAGTGGCGACAATCCGGGCAAGAGGTCACTGCGTCGGTGGCTTGTTGTCGCTGCGGTGAAGGCAGAGTCGTCCAACGCGCACTTCCTCGTTGGCGGCTCATCACTGGTCGCTGGATAAATGCCTGGATGCACTCGTCCGACCATCACTCCCAGAATCCTTTTGACCTGGACCATGAGTCTCGTGAGGAGGGAGGCCGCGCAGAGCTCCAAGCGGATGGTAAGGTCACGGTCTTTAACGGCGCTACTCTCGTTTTCGCTGCAATTAAAGAAATGCTCACGTGTCCCTTACAGGTCTCCGACCGTGCATGGACGTCGGCGACGTAGGCTCGCTCAGATGAGTCCGCGAAGCCGTGCAGACTCGCGCGCCTGATGCGCGGAGGGGCGCGTAGCGAGGAACGCGAGTCTCCTCCAGCTTGGGGAGGTCGGCTCGGAACTTGCTCCAGGTCTGTGAGTCGGCTTCGTCCAGTGGAGAGTCCCAGTCGCGGCCTTGCAAACACGTGGACTGGAACTAGATCCTTGCCCTTATCACGGTCGGAGCCAGCCAGCCCAGTGGGTCGAAGAGGCGTGCCGTCAGCGAGAGAACGGACCGCTTCGTGTAAGCTGACACTGGGATGGACACTTAGTGGAGAAAGAAAAACAGTCCCCGCTCGGGTGCCAGTGGAGGCCGAGAGTAGCGTGACTCTCCTGCGGCGTCCACGATAGCAGGTTGCATTGTGTCCTGTGCTCCGGCGCAATGTGCGCTAGCAGGCGGGGATCATTGGCCGACCACTTTCTCAGCGGGAACCCGCCCGCCGTGCACAACTCGGTCAGCTGCCGCTGAAGCTCCATGGCTTTCTCGATGCGCCCGTGAGGATGTCGTCCACATAGACATCCCGGCGCTGATCCATGGGGGAAGTGAGCCTCCTCGTCGTCGGCGAGTTGTTGCAAGGAGCGCGTCGCCAGGAATAGAGCACACGCTACGCCGTAAGTAACGGTGTTGAGCTCAAATTCCTAGGGAGCAGGCTGGTCCTCGGAACGCCAGACAATCATCTGCATGTGACGATCTGACGGAGCGACGAGTATCTGGCGATACATCTTCTCGATGTCGCTCGCCAGTACGACGCGGTGCACTCGCCACTGCAAAACGTCGTCCAGAGCGGGCAGGAGGGTCGGCCCCACCTTGAGGTGCCCGTTGAGACTTGCTCCTGTCGCGACCGTTGATGAGCCGTTGAAGACGACTCGCAGCTTGAGCGGATTCGTCTTGCGCATCACGCCGTGATGAGGCAGGTAGCAATTCAGTTGTTCCTGCAGCGCCGGCAAACCGGGCAGGGGACATGTGCCCCAGGACTTTCTACTGCTGCATGAAGTCCGTATACAGCTGCTTCAGCTGACCGTCGCGGGCAAACCGGCGCTCCATTTGCCCGAGCAAACGGACGGCGGTGCGCTTCATTTCCGTGAGGTCTGGAAGAGGCAGCTTGAGCGGAAGACGCACAACAAAGCGGCCGCTGGCGTCTCGCGTCGGACGAAGTGATCCTCGGTTTCCTGTTCGTCCGTGGTGAATGGAACAGTGCTTTCTGCTACCTCCTCCTGTCGCCAGAACTCCTGCACCAAGCCGTGAAGGTCGTCGTCGCTGCAGCATTGGTGAGTCTGGGCGGACCGGGTCACGGCTGCAGTGCCGACGGAACTCGACAAACCCAGCGTTGTCTTTTGTGCCGCAGGGTGCCGATGTCCTCCGCGTCGTAGACCGGGTTGTAGAATAATCGCGCACACATCCGCACCGAGGAGAAGTTCCAGGTCGGCTGCGAAATCCGGGTCGGCGAGCTCGATGCCTTCGAGGTGCTGCCACGTCTGGCGGCTCACCCGGATGTACAGCGTCAGCTGCTTGAGGACGAGAGCCGAGACCCGCAGCGGCGGACCGTCGCGCAGCGGAGTGAGCTCGAGCTCGACTCGTCCCCGTGCGTCCATAGGTTGACCGCCAATGACCGACAATGGATGTTGAGGCAGGAGTCCGAGCAAGTTGCAGTCGCTGGGCCAGTGACTCGGCGATGAGTGACACCTCGGAGCCTTGGTCGATGAGGGCTCGAGCGGTGTGAAGCACGCCGAATCTGTCGGCTACGCGAATGCGCGCCGTCGCGAGGAGCACTGCCGACGCGGCTTTTGGGCCTCGGTTCACGGAGAGCGAGAGTCTGGCGTATTCAGTGGACGTGCACGCGTCGTGGAGGGTCGAGTGATATCGCACACCGCACGTCGAGCACGTCTTCTTCGACTGACAGTCACTGACCTTGTGCTTCCCGAGACAGTTGAAGCACAGTTGATGTCTCTCGATGTGTTGCCGTCGCTCTGCTGCCGTTTTCGATTTGTACGTCTCACAAAACATGATGCTCTTGGCGACACAGGGTACATCGGCCGCGTCTGCCGTCCGGTTTCTGGACGTGAAGCACGCGCGACGGATGTTCGGAAATCGCGCCCGGTTTCGCGGCGTTAAGTGTGAGCATTGTGATGAAGGTTAGTAGTGTCTCGTGATTCGGAGGCTCGAATGAATCACTCGTGGTTGATTTCCACTCCAGCCTAGTGCGCGCATCGAAAAGATCAACGACCAAGTGGTTGAACAGGTCCATCCCGTGCGACTCGATCGGCCGCCCGATGCTTTCTTGTGCATTCACGGCGGCCGTTACTGCGTGATAAACGCGGCTCAGTTCTTCCGCGGTTTTGCCCTTCATTTTCGCTACGGCGGTGAACGTGGCAAAGTTCGACCGAATCAGTTCCTTTTTGTTCTCGAAGTGTTTCTTCAAGATTGTCCACGCGCGATCGTAATTCTCTCCCGTCACCGCTAACGGCCGTTTCAATTTCTCCGCAGGTCCTTGTAAGCACGAGCTCAAATAATGGAATCGCTCAATGGGAGACACAGCGAAATTCTCGCCGATCACGGACAGGAATAAATTGCGGAAGGACGGCCAGTCTTCGTATGCGCCTGAGGAGATAATTTTATCTTTGGCAGCGCGGACTTTAATAAGCGATCACTATTTTGTTGCTCGTTCGCCGCAGCCGACGTTGAAGGAGCGGCTTGGTAACGTTCGGCGTATTCGGCGAGCTTACCGCGTTGTTGAACGTAAGTATTTTCTACCGTATCAACAAAGTCGGTTGCGTACTCACTCTCATTGTATCTCTCCTTATAGGTGCGGATAAGCTCGTGCTGCGCCTCGAAATTGGCCCACAGTTGGTCCAGAATCCTGATGAGAGCCTCGATGCTGCCGGAATTGATGCCTGCAGTGCCCAGCTTTTTCAGGTTGTCCACCGATCTCGACATGCGACCGTGGTTGTCACGCTGAGCGTTCAACAGGGTGTTCAATTCTCATCTTGATCGTCTCTTATTCCTTATTCCTCTTATTCTTAGTCAACACTATGGAATTTCACTCACGAACTCGCGGGTGCCGGTGAAAGATCCGGCTCGAAGGACCAGCAAATGTGCGCGAATATAAAAAAGTGAACTCGTGAGCGAGCGTGCTGTGAAAAGGTCGAGCGCGCGAGCGCTAAGCCAAGCGACGGATCGGCGAAAGCGCGATTGTCTTATCGCACTTAATTCTCGGGCGAACACAGTAATGGACACTATACAAAAATGATGAGAGCGTAAGTGTAATTCATACGCGGTGGATGAACAGCGAATGATCGTCTGTCTCGGATTAAATCCGGTGGTCACACAACGGTTCTTAAGCGAATAAGATTAACGCAGCAAATTGTCGAAATGTTACGAGTGCGCGAGGACGGACAAGCGTCGATATCTTTGTACGGACTGCGGCGAGCTCGGTCGTCGGCTCGCTTTTATAATGTCGTATCCTTCTCGAAGGATCCAGAATATTCACGAACTATTCTGACTTCCGCCGCCAGTTTTTACTCGACTTGTTTGTCGCGATTCCAAACTTGGATCCTTCGAGAAGGGCGACGGTGTTTGTTGATGCCGCGCGTTTTCGCTCGATCGCGAAAATGCTACCTCGCATCGCGCGCGCGGTAACGACGTGGTCGCGCGGCAACTACATGCGGAGTTCGAGAATGCGGATCGCTGCAATCTCGAACAGATACTAATATTGCTAAAAAATTCCTTCTCACTCCATTCTCGAAACAGGAATGAAGCAATTGCTACATTAAAAATTAAACCTTCTTTAAGCCTTAACCTAATTTCTTATAAGATAATAAAGAAATTTCCAGAGAAACTACATCATTTCCCAGATAGCACAAGACATCTTCAGGATCATTGTGATTATGTCCAGGACGATTCAGGACATTTGTAGATTTTTAAGATATTACTATAAATATATTTTATGAAAATTTAATATGCATAACCCGTTGAGCGCCTATCGAGCGTGTCTCCGGGCAGCGAATAAGAGGACATCCAAGCAACCTCCGGGTTTCTGATTATCCGAGTAGGGTCCTGGATAGTAGTGACTTTAACTGATCTGCGGCCGAGAAGGCTATTGCCGCGGATCAACTCTCCAAGCCAAGCTGGAAGCTATCGTAGTGAAGGCTATGTGACACTGGGGGGCAGTGTCGCGAACGATGCCTGTGGAGCACCGGGCGCCTATTTAGCCTTACCCAGACATGCGGGGCTCTGCCCGGACGGATCTCCGTTCCCTAGCTTCTCGTGAGACCAAATAGGGATGACAATTTAAACTCGAATGATGGTCTTGGGGAAACTAAAGGGCTACTGTGGGCTCGCAAAGGTTCCCACTCTCAGAGACAGCAGCTTCGGCTCCTGAATGGGCTGTTCAGGTCCTGGGAAGGAACGAAACTGCGGTCCGTGAAGTAGCGGCTTCTCGCTGTGGAGCCGAGAAGAGGAGGGTCAAAAGAGACAGGGAGATAGCTTTAGCCGAGTCAGATCTCTATCCCTCTGGGACTCTCAGAGAAACATCTAAGGAGATAGAGAAAGGATACATCGGCAAAAGAAGACGCACTCCATTAATACCGCCCCACCCCCCTTCGGTGCAGGTGATTAAGAGGCCTAAGACTCAGACAATTGAGCCCTACGCCTCTGCCGCTGATCTCTTGACGAGGGCAATTGTGCAGAAAAGCTACCCTGAACAAGCGGTCACTCCTGAACAACTGAACTTGCTGCGGGGAGCGGTTGTGAGTGAGCTAGCGGGGATCCGAGAAGATTCTTTGCCTTGCTTTACGAGGACTGCGCCGTAGTCATCAGGAATGAGATAGCGCTCAATTGGCTCTCGGAGCGAATTGGGCACATCTCTCTCTGAGAGGGTGCCAAGCTCAGATTGATGTGCTTGGATGCGCTTCAAAAGCGGCACAGGGCGGCTGTCTAAGTTTTGGGATCTGCGGCGGCGGTTTTGGGGCTGCTAGAAAGGCAAAATCCGGGTATTGCCACGGCTAGCTGGCAGATTTTTGCCAAGAATGTTAGGACTTCTCCAGAGGGGAGGAATCTTATTCTTGGCATCCCGGAGTCCAGCATCCTCAAGCTGAGGACGCGGGACTTTAGGCTTAACTATGGGCTCGAACAGATCATTGTGGGTCTGCTTGAGGCTCGTAGCGAGGCAACGGGGAAGGAAGAATCCCAGCCAGCGTCAGACCCTCAATAAAGTGGGCATGGCGACAGTGGAATTTACCCAGATTAACTTGCACCACAGCAAGGGCGCCTTGGCTGTCCTGGCTAGGAGCATGGCTGTGGTGCATACAAGTATCTCCCTAATGTAAAAGCTCTGGATCTACAGGGGCTGTATTAGAGACATTGCAGCCTGTGGTAGACTTTCGAAGTCTTCCACGAAGCCCAATCTCAGAGCCGCAATTGCGGTCAACGGATTGGAAGCGCATGCCAGAGTTTTGTTTCAGAGATGTTGCGGCGATTGTGATGGATTTTCGCAGATCCAACACGGGTAAAATCAGGAAGATAGTGATGAGCTCAGCATCCTTCCCGCATGAGGAGGGAAACCCACTTCTGCCAGAACCTGTGATTAAGCTGATGGAGTACTGTCAAAATGAGGGGCTGCCACTGATTGTGGGGTGCAATGCACCACGATCTGGGGAAGCATCAACGTCAACGATTAGAACTTCTAAAATATCTGGTGGCCACTAATTTAGAGATCCTGAACAGAGGTAACGAATCGATATTTCAGAACATGCTTAGGTGTGAGATACTTGACCTCATCATATGCTCTAAGAATGGTTCCGGAGGTTGTCGGTGACAGGTTTCATCTGAGCCCTCCTTCTCCGACCATAGGCAGATTGTCTTCAGGCTCGCCAATGTAAGGCCTCAGGTAATTTATAAAAAAATCCAAGGAGGACGGATTGGGACTCCTTTTAAAAGGATCTCTCCACTGGTCTGTGTGGCTTCCCTAATAAGCACGGCACCGGTGCCGAGGTGAAGCTCTGCGTGGATCATCTATAAAGGGCATTAGTGAGCTTCGAAAAGAACTATCCAGCAAGAGCGCTCTAATAAGAAGGTTCGCTCTAATAAGATCTCTTGGTGTGGACCAGGACTGCAGAGGCTCAGGGAAGTCTGGAACAGAGCTAGGAACATGAGTCGCCCACTCGACTGGGATCTTTATCGGAGGACCCAAAAAACCTATAGGGACTCTGTAGTAACCGCCAAGAGAGAGAGCTGGAGGAAGTTCTGTGAGTCTATAAAGGAGATTCTGGAAGCTTCTAGGCTTTGCAGAATTCTGGCAAGAATCCCGGACTCAAACCTGCAGGCAATACGCTTCCCGGATGGGGACTTGGTTTCCAAAAAACGATATCCCATCTTTTGCAGACAAATTTTCTTTTAGAATGTGGCCTAATGTCGAAGAATGGATCGCAAGGAAGGATGGAACCCAAATTATGGGCACGGATGTGACTGGGAACTGGCGACCAGCATAATGCCCGAAAGAATGAAGTAGGCCGTCAAAACCTTCAAACCATTCAAGTCCGCTGGACCGGATGGAATTTTTCCGGCACTCCTACAAGAAAGGCTCGTGCAGATAAGTGAGCTTACGCGGACCTTGATGCACTCCCAAAGCATGGAAGCTGGCGAGGGTAGTATTTATACTCAAAATCGGCAGGACCTGCTGCACCTCTGCCAAGGATTTCAGACCGATCAGCCTAACCTTATTTCTTTTAAAAACGTTGGAGAAGCTGGTCGATGTTTATCCGAGGAATATTGTTCTTGGGTGGCATCCGCTGCACGAAAATCAACATGCTTATGGGATGGATTGCTTCTCTACAGAAACGGCGCTCCACTCTCTGGTCTCCAAAATTAAGAAAGATCTTAGGAGGAGTCTACTCCTTCTCACGAGGTGATTTGTAGGCAGAGATGCTAGATTCGGGGCGCGCATCACGCCAAACCGTAATGGAGGGGATAACACAACATTAGAAAACCACGTTCATGTGAGACGTATACACGGTTTTGAATTGTGTGTGTATCCTCTCTATCACGATTCAGCATGATGCGCGTCCCGAATCTGGCATCACTGTTTGTGGGAAAGCAACGCTGCGAGACGTTCCAGACAAGCTGGTCCAATGGATCAGGGATACGTTCCGACGGCGAGTTGTAACGACGCTCGGCGCTGTTAGTGTTGGCGACTGGGTGGATGGAGGATGCCCGCAGGGCATAGTTCTCTCCACTTCTATGATGCTTAGTAGTCGATGAGTTACTCAGCAAGCTTAATGATAAGGATTTCTTGGCGCAGGAATACGCGGATGTTTTGGCGATCGTTGTGCGAAGACCCTTCCTGAACACGCTCCTGGAGCTTACGCAGAGGGCTCTCGGAGTTGTGGAGAAGTGGTGTGGCAGCTCCGAACTCTCGGTTAATTCCCGGAAAACAAAGCTGGTCATATTCACTCGCAGATACAAGCTGGGTACAGTGGTAGGACTCACCTTGGGCACAGTGGTAGGACCCACTTTGGGAGGCATCAGACTGACACCGGCCAAATCGGTGAAATATCTTGGAATCATCCTGGACAGGAAACTGACTTGGAAGGATCGATGTGGGAGTGTGACCTTCTATTTCTGGCTGTGCAAAAAATTTTTTGACTAGACCTGGGGCCGTAGGCCGGGAATGGTCTACTGAATCTACTCTGCTATCCTTAGAGCTAGGTTGCTGTATGCTGCAGTAATATAGTGGCCTAGGATTTAGTTTTTGCGAGAATATCGCTAGAGTATCTGAGGACTCTTATTCTAAGAGGGATTCTTGGGGCTATGAAGACCACGGTGCTCGGTGATGTCCGGTACTGAAGAATGAGCTCATTTTTTTTCATGGATGGATCCAGGATTGACTCAGGCTCAGGGCCAACGTTCATTATCGAGGGAAACGGATCAACGATCGATAAATGTGCCACAGTCTTCCAGGCGGAGGTAGTGGCAATTCTTTGTGCACAGGGGCTTCTTGCTAGTGAAGAGAGGGGCAGACGCATCAGCATTTTTTCAGATAGTCAGGCGACTCTTTTAAGACTCTTTATGCTCTTACTGTTATCTCCAAGTTAGTCTGGAACTGCACATGCACCCTGGGACAACTTGCGAGAAACAATAAAGTTGCTCTGGTCTGTGTGCTTAAGCACTCTGGTATCAGAGGCAACAAGGCAGCCGATCAACTTGTCAAAGCTGGTTCAGAGGCTACGTTAGTGGGCCTGGAGCAGGTGGTCAGAATCACCTGCAGCCTAGGCAAGGGGAATCGGTCATTGGCTGCAGGATCAGCACCTGGCCTCCTGGAGAGGAGCGGTTGGATAGTGTCTGTGAAGTTGGCACGACGTTTTACGAATTTCAAAAAAATATTAAAAATTCTAATAACACTTTTCATAGTTCTATAGTTCCTGATAAAAATTAAAAAAAGTTCCGCATTTCTTATATTAAAAAATCGAAATTGAAAAAACTGACTATGCGTATGCCAGAGTAAGAGTACGATTGTTGGGCGGTATTTTTCTGAAGTCCCAGCAGGTGGGTGATCTCTCAGTCAGGATACTCCTCCTCTTTTGGAGGAGTTTGGGCCTGAATTGAGGAATCGCTTATCGGAGAGGCACAATGGATTTTGTCTGCGTGCCGTGTAAAGTTTTACTACTTTGAAGACCGCCCTCTGTCTACTATTCTATTTCTATTTCTAATATGCATAAATGATTACTTTTAATTGTATAGGCTATTTAATATAATTTAGAAATCTAAAATATTGTAATAAGTACTTATGTCCTATAAAAGTCCACTGGATGTCTTTAAGATATCTGTTTTGTCTATTATATTGGATGTTTTTTGGATTTCTAGAGGACATATCTATGTGTTATCTAGGAACTACATGGTAACATTAATTTTGTTTAATATTAATAATTGAATCTGATGTGCACGTTTTCATATATTCAAAATTATTATTTATTTAATATTTTATAAGTAATGTTACTGTGTGCAACATTTCAAAAAATTTACAAAATATAGTATTCAACCGCTAGTTCGTTTGTTTATCGCTATGCGACGCGCGATGCGCCTATCTCGAATTTGAATTTTAGTCATGAGAATTATATAAAGAACTTGCAACAGATCAAATATATAATCATTTTCATCGGTTCAATTTTTGATGCAGTCCCAATATAAAAAATGAAATTGATATTGAATTGATTGTTTAGAAATTGGACAGATAAAATGTTCAAAAAATCCAAAAGCCAAATCTAATATATTCATGTACAGCACAAAGAATCATAAAAAAAATGAACTATTTTTAATATTAGATTTTCAGTATTAGCAGTAAATAACAAAATTTTATAAAAAAAATAATTTATGAACTTTTATATATTAATATATTTAATATTTTATTTTATCTTCTATTAATATATCTTAAATTATGTTTAGTATGTTATTAAAAAAGTATGTTTATCCTTAAAATATCATATAAAATATGATAAAATATTCTAGATTTATATTGAATGCATTATAAACGTTTTAAGAATTACGATGTCTTATGGACATCATATGGACATCTGTAGGACTTTGAAATAGACTATCTTAAGGATATTTTTAGGTATAACATCAGACGCTCATTTGCTATTCTTCAATATGTCCTAAAAAAATATGAGGATTAAAAATGGATATCGTCAAGATATCTGATATATCCAAGCCAAATTTTCTTAGGAGAGACCCTAAGGACATTCGTGTGCTGTCCTGGATTTATATTAAAAATATTCAACTTAATGTTTAACAAAAATATACCCCCAGCAATAGTCTAAATATTTCGTCATTTTTATTCCCAAATAAGGATTCTCTAAGACTCATCACTTTCTAACAATCTTCTAAAAATATTTGAGAAACTAATCTATAAGAGAATCAAATGGTAAGTGGAAAATAGTTCGATACTGCCTAATACTCAGTTTGGCTTTAGAAAAGGGCTATCCTGTATGGACAGTATAGACCACTAACAAGTATTCAAATATCTAAAAAGAACCCAAAAACATACGGGTATTGTATTCCTGGATATAATGGGAGCATTTAACATGACCAGAGATTCTTATGACCCTTCTTGGCAAATATGGTTTTCACAAAAAAATATTGAAATTTATTAAAGCAATGGTTGCTCGCAGAAATCTTATCGGTTTTGTTGCTGGCATTAACCTACAAAACCGGACTATAACAATTGGAGCCTCAAGGTTCCATATTAAATTCCATACTGTTTAACCTATACATAACTCTTTTCACACTGTATTACCAAACGAAATAAAAATACTTTACTATGCAGATGACATTGCAATTTATTGCTCCGACCAACAACTTGATTTTATCAAAAATCAATTAAATACTTGATAATTTATATCAATTTTTCACATGCCTTGGACTCAAAATTTCTTCTTTTAAATTCTCTTTTAATTTTACGATATTCTCTACCTTTAAATCACGTAATTTCTGCATACTGTTAAACAAACACAAATTTACGTTAAAAATTAGCAACGGGAAAATCCCGTTTTCTCCTACATCCAGATTTCTAGGAGTTATACTGGACTCAGAACTCAATTGGAGAGCGCACATTAATTATCTAAAAAAACCGCATAATACCGAGAATCAGTATTTTAAAAACTATATCAGGTATTCGTTGGAGAGCTCATCCCTCGAACTTGATTACAAGGGTATATAAGGCTATCTTTGGATTGAGGGTACCAAGTATTTAATCCATTAAATGAACAACCTTATTAAAGGCTTGCCGTCTACTATACGCTGCTCTTCGTGCGGTTACAGAACTAATGATAATCACCCCTATTAATGTCCTACTGGACATTAATGACGAATACCCGTTCGCGCTGATTCGGTCTCACTTTAAAATTTCTTTTTAAAACTATGGTTAGACAATTCACTAAATTCAATAATAACAGACATTTTCAATCAAAAATGAGAAAAATAAAGTATGCTACTTGATAGATATTTATCTCGCACATGCAGACCTTTTTGCTTCTTTCTGGATTTTAAAAAATCAACCCCAACATTTCATTGGATACACAGACACTAGTCTTCATTAATGACATAAGAATATATCATCTCTTGTCTAATTTTGTCAGAATAACAACTTACGCATAATAACAGAAGAATAACAACTTATGTATATGAACAACTGTTTTACAGCTATAACTAGCTTATGGTGTACAGACGATTCCGAAAAGAAGTCTTCCAACCAATTTGAGAAGAAAAAGAAGATGTTAGGGCCGTGGCACACAAAAAAATTAAGCCATAAGACTTAAGACGTAAGCGAATTGATCAATCACGGTCGAACAGTAAGGCAGCTATATTAAAACTTAAAGCAACGTTGAAAATTCCATCTGGATGAAATTCTTCAGTCTTAAGTTTTACTACTTAAGTTTTTTTATGTGGCACGGTCCTTATTAGTAAATCCTAATGCATGTGTCATGCCGTTATGTTCTTGGTGGCAATAAAGTTCCTCTAGTAAAAGTTATAAGTCATCATAAATCATTAAATTGTTATGTCAAGAATTCATCACAAAATCATCAAAAAAAGTGTATCGACTGACGTCATAATGATTTTTTTCTAAATTAACTTCTACTTGATGTCATCATGATCTTATTATAATTTTCTACTTGGGATTAAAATAATGCAAGTAATCATATAAAAATAAGTTAAAGAAGAAATTAATAAGTAATAATATTAAATTTTAAATATTAATTATATAAATAATAATTATAAATTATAATTATAAATATTATATTATAATTACTGTGGAGGTTGCTTGGAAGTGTTCGATAGAAGGATGTCAAAATGAGTGCACCGTTTCTACGTTCAACAATAAATATATTCTCGTATTATCAGTACAACTATAATTTGTGTGGCCCTGAGAAGGTCGGTTGCGTCGCTCCTGGCGGCTACTTTAATGGCAGGCCGATTCCCATGAGATACTCGGCGTGGTCTTTGTCCATTGCCGTGGAGGTTTAGCCTTTTTGGTGGTTTTGCGTCTCCTCGCTGCCTTCGGAGGTTTATATGTTGTCTCCGTCTGAGTTGCAGCGGTCCTAGTAATCTTCTCCCAGTCGGAATCGGAGGATTGTGAGACCGGCTTTACTCCGCTCGAAGCGTGATGTTGTGTACCTCGATGGATGCGGATGCAGGGCTGTGTTTGTGTTGCCTGCTCCTGTTGGTCCCTCCGCGTATTACTCCTAGGAGGAGTGCGAGCCAGAGGTGAGAGAATCTTTGGAACAGTCCCCGGGTATGACGGCGAGGTATAGCGCCGGAGCCTGATGTCCCAAGTGGCCAGGAGGCTCCTCGGAGGTCGAGTATAGCGTGCCGGAGAGAGTGTTAACGGCTGCAGCTTCCACGGGAAATATTCATGTAGTACTCTCCAATGGTTGTTGGTTTCGATAGCTCGTAGGACGTCAAGGCCGTATTACACTACGGATTGCGGGCTCTGTTGCAATTGAAATTACGGTTAATAATTGTGGATTGACCAATCAGAGCAAAGTAGCTTGCTGGCTGATTGGTCAATTTGCAACTGTCAATCGTAACTCCAACCATAACCGAGCCAGCAACCTGTAGTGTAATACGGCTTTCAGTGTGGTCCTCGTCCGCTTTGCGCCGTTCTTCGACCCCTGGTGTGCGGGGTGGCAATGGTTGGGTAGGCTGACTTAATTTGCTGCTGTTCACCAGCGTAAGACCGCCTTAAACGGATATCAAAAGAGTCGTACTCATGTATCTAATGCTAACGCGCTCGAAAACGTGAACAGACTGATTTCGGCCGTCTCGCTGCCCTATATACTGCTCTCAATGTTTCTTGATAGCGAGTTTGCGATTTAGCCAAATCGCCGCCTCGCGGCTAGGTATTTGACTACCTGAGCCTGCGGTGTGCACGTGCTTAGCGCGTGATCGATACCTTGCGCGCGACACGTGCTTAGCGCGTGGGTCCTGGCGTCGCGCGCGGGTCCTCGCGCGCCTTGATAAGGACTGCGCTCCCTGCTTCAATATTTACGCGCCTCGCAAAGGCTTGCTACTTGGCGGTGGTGATAGTTCGCCACAATTACAATATAATGTATTATTTTAGTATTTGTAATAAACATAGGTAATATTTATAATTTTTATTTTATTTATAAGCAGATTGATGTATATTTTGATTATTTACAATTAAAGTTGTAACGTTTAAATGAAGCTTTTTCTTTTACTATACCTCGATTAGAGAGAAGGATAGTCATATATGTATATGTAATACTACTATACAAGGTGTCCTCTTTTTAATACATGATTATCGTATAAATTTATATACAATAACACTGTCATGTCTGTTTTCCTCTTTTCCCTACGCATAGTATATTTCCTTTACAAATAATGCGAGAAAGGCATCTCAAAAATGATTCAAGTAAAAATTTATGACATGTTTCAACTTCAACTGTCAAAATGGTCGATCAATATTACCATGAAGGTGTCTGCTATAATGTGCTATGCGAGACAAATAAATTGTAATTGAATTAGATTTCCCAGCAAACAGTTATATAACTATCATATTGTCTAAATATAACGCAATGTAACATGTAATATGCACATTCCATGTAACATAAACGTTAGTTGTAATTTCCCACTCAAATGACATTACAGTTATATAAAAAAAATATAATGTGTTATTAAAATATTATATAACTGTTACCAAAATAAGTAAAATATTATATAATAGTTATAAAAATTGTGGAAAAATAATATAATAATTTTATAATGTAAAATATTGAATAGTTATATAATGCTATTATTTTATTTGTTGTAAAATTGTTATATAACACTATCCGTTTTTTATTATAAATATTTTTATCAAATGCAAATCTTAAAAATTATAAGGAAAATATAGGGAGAACTTTTGATATAGAAATATGTTTATTATTTTTTTATATAAAACATTTCTTTTGTTATAAATAAAAAAGTATTATTAATAATATTGGTATGTAATGAATATCATAATATATGTGTACAATCATATTTGGTATTATATCTTTGGCATATAAAAAACAAGTGATATAAACAATCTACAACAAAAAGTCTAATATAATGTGCACAAATCTCTTCTAATCATTAAAATGAAACAAAAATTAAAAAACTACAAATAATAATAATTATAGAGCTTACTTAATAAATTGAATTAATAATATATGCTTAATAATAATACTAACAATATACTTAATAATAATAATTTTATTTCGGCTCTTTTCCCCTTTTTTCTTCTCTATTTTTTCGCTGTTTAGCGAAACGAAATCATTCTGCGCAGTAATATTTTCAAAGTCTATTTCCGTTACATCGACGTATCGTGAAGTAACTTATCCTAAAAAATATTATGAAAGTACATGTTTAAAAATAAAGTATTTTTAGTTAATATTAATTTAATATTAAATAAATTTTTCTATAACATACTTTGCATAATTTTGATGAGATATAGATCAGATAGCTTGAAATTATTTCTTATTCCTTTCTATGAGCAATGTAGTGCGCATTTATTTGTAAATATATAATTATTTGTAAATATTTGTAAATATTTCTTTTAGAAGTCTATGAATATTATCTCGTGGGTTATTTCCGCCTATTTTTATTAAAAATCTTTTCTGTAAAAAGAAAAGAAAATATATGCGTTAACAAATTTGTCACAGTAATTTCATGTATATAAAAATGGTAATATATTTAAAAAAAATGATACAATAAATTTTTCTTTTTTTATGTGTTTTTAGTTATGCCATAGTTTGTTAAAATTTTTATAATATAAAAGACGTTAGAATATGTTAGAAAATATATTTTGAATATGTAAAGTAATTTCATCAGTGCTGGTTGACTACACTGATTAATAGCGAAATCAAAATTAGGCAGCGCCATATGTGAGGAACCATATGTGTGGAACCAACAGCAAGAGAATCCTTGTATCATCCCTTTTTCGGAGCGATCGTTGAGATGTGCACACCAGCGCGAGCGACCGAAAGACTGATTCCGAGCGGTGCGAAAGTGACGGACAGCGTAGCGAACCAATTGAGTATTGCCTTGTATTCTAAGATTTTGTTTATTGTTTGTTTATTTTAATTTTGTTTATTTTTCATTCATATATTCTATAATCGTTGTAATATCTGAGATTTAGAATCGATAAAAATCGGAGGCATGCGACGGTCTCTTGTCTGTAATAAAAGGAATGAAGGATATTAAACGCATAAATATAAAACTCATACACGTGTATAGAAGTGATTTATTCCTTTGTCGTAAAAATTCTAACAGAATATTTTGTACTAACAATGTAGTTTAATAATTTAAAAAAATTTGTCTGAAGAACAATTTTGTACAATGAAACAACTATACATATATATTAACATTTACTTTTACTTACAAATTGCGTGACAGCTTTAGCACATTATTTCAATTTCGACTCCAGTTCTTTGATCATTTCAATGGAATCAAATGGCAAGAAATGTACGATTAAATTATCGTCTTCTGAAACCATTGGTGTGATCTGTTTTAACAAACCTTGTTTGTTATATGCTGTTTCAATTCTTTTAATTTGAGATTTGATGACGCCTGCATTCTTATTAATATATCTATGATCTCTGCAACATAATGAACAATATATCAAGCATATATAATGATATTATTTATATATTTAGTGTAAATAATGTAAACTAATTATTTACCTTGCATTTTCGTGGATTTATTTTCTTGTGAACTCTGAGCTGATGGATTATATTCTAAAATATATTTAAAAAATGTATTATATAATTATATAACTGTTATTATAAATCAAATTTTTATACTTTCCAATATAATAGGTACATTTGATAATTGCTGATTGCTGTTGGCTTTGTCCCGGTATCACATTTTCTTTATCTAAAAATATATTATAAAAATTAAAAATATATAAAAAATTTCTAAAATATATAGTAATTGTAATCAATAATACAAATCACAATCAATAATACAATCAATTATACAATCAATAATACAATTAATAATATAATCTAAATATTGTATATGACAATAATATACCGTGCTCTAAGTGCATTTCATTTTGATGTAGATTATTTATATTCGTATTTGAATCTTCATTGGAACGTTCATAGATTAAGGCAAAATTTTTATAGAGCCGGAATAATAGCAGAATATGATTGTTTTTCTGTAAAAACATCGAGAAATTTAATTATAAAGTCATAATAAATATTAAATAAAATTAATACACAGTAAATATCAATATCAGTAAATATCAGATTTAATTATATTATAATATAATTATATATATAGAGAGAAACTTATAATCTTGCAATTTTTACAAAACAGAAATTTTAAAAAAAAAGATAAAACGTTATAGCAAAATTTGTTAAAATTAATTTTATTTTTCTTGCTTATCTTATTCTGTTTTAATATTACCATAGAAAAACAATAAATTTTATACTAATTGTTGAAATTTGAGTAATTACAGATACAATAAAGAATTATATAAAAGATATCAATACTACCATTCTTTTTAAAGATTCATTATTTGATTAATTTGGAGATGATTTTTTTTTTCATGAAATTATTAAAGGTTATGGCCTAGTTTACACCGAATATATTTTAATACGTATTAAGTATTATATTGGCCAAACATAGCCATTTCTATAAAAAATACAAACACAGCCATTTCTATACAGAATGAAATGGTTATGATTGGTCGGTATAGTATTTAGTACGTATTAAAGTATATCGATCTAAACTAGATCTATCTTTTTTGATAACTTCATAATCTTCAATATATCTTTATAAATAAATGTCATTTCACAATTATATTAAGTTTAAAATCTGTCTAATTTAATGAAAAATATAATTTAATTTTCCAATTCGTTTGATATAATTTAATTCATGAAAAATACTTTCTTTATTACTTGTAATTCTCAAAGTATCATTGTTTCAACATTTCCATTGAGCAAAAATTAAATGCAAATGAGTCAAAAAAGCTTTCATTATAAAAATAATAAAACATGAAAATATAATAAATAATATAATAAATATAATAAATAATAAAATAATAAAATATTGCGATATCTTGTATGTAATTAATGTCTATATATAATAAAATAATAAAATGTTTATATTCTACGTACTCGTTATTTTCCTTTTTTTTTTGCTCTTCATAAGACTCATTTTCATCACTGCTGTATCGATGGTATGGTATATGCTGCCTCTTTCCTCGTCCCAATCTTTCTTCGTCTGTTGTTATATATGTGACATCTGCGGCACTTTTTCTTACGGATTCCAGACATGCTATAATGAAAAATTTCTTATATAAATCATCATGATCGTAATAAAAATGTTCTTCTAAAAATAAGATTCTTAAAATAACTAAAAATGTTAGTTTTTAATTACGTCATATCTATCATTACTTATTCCACTTCCGAGAAATATATAAATAAATATATATATAATCTTATTTTTAGTAAAATAAATATATACAGAGTGTCCCATACTTCGCGGATCACCCGTGGTGTGCATAGGATGTCAAAGTGAGTAAGAAAGTCCTTTACAATTTTACGATTTTCCTAATAATTATTGAGATATTTATTAGAAAAGAT
>JBCEZX010000002.1:8629392-8639918 GCA_039654345.1 Cataglyphis cursor
TATATATGCACACTATATACACATACTACATAATATACACATACATACACAATTATATAAAATAATAAGATAAATAATAAAACATTTTTTTGAACGATCTATGTTAAGCCGTCAATTCGAAGATAATGACCCTTAATTTGCGTAGGCTTTTCCTATTAATGACATCTTTGCTATTGTCTTAACGAGATATTTCCATAAAATATTCCATGCATGCGCTCTTCTCGAGAATGCAATAGCAGGTGCAAATAAACTCTTGTCTCCGTTCTTTTTCTTTCGTGATGGCATCGGAGCATGTTTACATGTGCGTCGGCGCATACTACGCATGTTATTACATAACATCTTACAACATTCAATTTCTGTTGGATTTATAACAAAAGAGAATATTTAGCGCACACAAATACGGTTTGCCATTCCTATGTTAATGTACAACGTAAATACATATATCTCGTTGAGAAAAACTTCGTATATTTTAAGATAAGATAACGATAATGATAAAATAAATTTCTGAATTAAAAAGGATTTATGTGTTTATTAATTATGTTTATTTATTATGTGTTAATTAATTATAAATATATATGCTGCTCTGACGCTTTATATTTTTTTGTTAATACAATAAAAATATTATATTATTTGTAACTATAAAAAGATTGACGAATAATATAATATGATGTATACTAAAAACTAAAAAAGTTTATAAATAAGAATTATTTAAACGCAAGTGTGATTTCAATTTCTATTTTCTTCATGTATATGCATTGTATTCATGTATATGTTTTTGTGACCGCGTGCATTTCTACGATGCTTGACATGTATATGCAGCTGCCCATATGTAACATAAGTAACAGATTTCTCATCGAACCATTAAGTAGCTGTTTCTTCCATCTGTTTAAAACGTATCTGAAATTTGTGAAAATATGTATAAGCATAAAGGCGGCTTGCATGTGGCATTTTTTAATAAGAGTTAAGACATTGAGGTGAGAGATAATTGCTGTTTAATCAATTTAATCAATCAAACCGTATGTAACAAGTGAATATAACAAGTGAATATAAACGTGTATGTGAATTTGAAGCCTAATGTAGAAAGGAAAAAGTACATATATATAAATGATTATTAATTTCATGTTGAAAAAGAGAGAGAGAGAGAATTTCTATAGAATTTTGTAATTTTCCAAGTAAAAGTATTTTTAGATCAGTATGTTTTTGAATAGTGATCTCTGAATTATTATTTTGCTTGAATTTTGTATAGCATACGTACATGTTTTCAATGTGTCTAAACGCTAATTTATTAAAATTATAATTAATTTTTACTGATGAGTTTGAATACAATTATTAATTTTTACATTAAATTTATAAAATTATATTATTAAATTATATATTAATTTTTGAACAATAAATAATTTAAAATAAAATACAATAAACTAATTTGATATAAATTTAATGAAAAGGTAAATGAAATACAGTTAACAATTTATATAGTATTGAATGTAAATTTAATGAAAATTTAGTCATCAATACATTAATTTGCTTATATATTTTATATTTTAACTCTTATAGAATTAAATCATTCTACATCCTAAGTTTTAATTAGATATTTATATGATTACTATCATACTAGAAAATAATAATAAATGGAAACACGATATAATATTTTAACATGTTGCCAAGTATTTCATTTTTTTCAAAACATTGATTTTTTAATTTTGACGAAATGATGAAATCCATTTTATTCCTGCTTGCCTCTAACATTACGTGAGAGGCATTTATGAATGTAAAATGTTAGAATGAGCAACTTTATTCGCAATGCCGGGACCTTGACATTATTTCCCAACTTGATTGAAATCGCGTAAATAATCGCGAGTTGCGCCGGGAGATGCTTTTGACAACTATGGAAATATATCTGCGTGAGGCATTGCAAACGACATCACACACATTGCATAAAACATAATTACGTCGAAATACGCTTCTCGAATACGTAATCCTTTCGCAGACGTAGTTAATTATGAGTTTATCAAGAAGAACAGATGTCTTCAAATTGACATAAAGGAAAACGTATATACGATGCGCTACTATGTCATATTTTAAATTCAAAGGCGATTTTATTTAATTAAATTTAATTAATAAACTGTAATGTGTGGGAAACAATTGCATATAATTTGATCTTAATATAGTTAAATTTATTTTTGCTAATACAAGTGTAAGATGATATTTTATGTTTAATTAAATTGAATTAAATTAAACTGTAGAGAGAGAAAGAAAGGGAGAGAGAGAGAGAGAGAGAGAGAGAGAGAGAGAGAGAGAGAGAAAGAGAGAGAGGGGGGGAAAGGACATCTAATAAATTAATAAATTATTCTCGACATTTATATTCCAAATCAACTATCTGGAAATAATCTAAATTTTTTAAAGAACGTGATATATATCTTCTCTTGTATATGTATATAAAAGAAAGAAGTCCTGACTGACTGACTGACTCATCAACGCCCAGCTCAAATCGTTTAACCTAAGAATGTGAAATTTGGAAGGTGCATTGTTTTTATGACACAGACAACCACTAAGGAAAGATTGTTGGAAATTCTGTTTCTAAGAAGGTAAAAAAGGGGATTAATTTTCTTTTATAAGGATACTTATATCTCAAAAACGGAAAATATTACAAACGTGAAAATTGATATTTAGATTCTTCTTTAAGAATAAAGAAACACGTGTTTTACCATTTTTTCAAAAATTCAGTTAAGAGGGAAGGGTGAAAATGGGGTTGAATTTTTTTTTTAGATACCTATATCTCAAAAACCTATTTTAAGGATACCTATTTTTTATAAGAATACATATATCTCAAAAATGGAAGATGTTAGAAAAGTAAAAATTGACATTTTAATTCTTTATTATAAAATAAATTTACGCGCCAAATTTCTTATTCCTAACATCAGTAGTTCTTAAGATATGGATATCACTAAAAAAAATTAATACTCTTTTTTTCATGCCCCGACTAACGTCTGCAATAAACATTGCTTATTACGTTAAGACATCAACCTGTAAATTATATTTTATATAGTTTAGACAAAAAAACTTATGTTTCTATTACACATAATTGTACCAAATCCCAAAATCCACGCGAACGAAGCCGCGAGCGACAGCTAGTTATTATATTATACAATTGCACATTACATAAGACGATAAATAAAAAGCACCATTTAAAAATATATAATGTAAATTATATATAAATTTTAAAACATATGTTTTTTTTTCAGCTGAATACACAATGATAAAATTTTTACCTAAAGGAAAACCTGCTAGGAAAATAATCAAAATATTAAAGAGATCAAAATAAATTTTTTTAATACGGTAATGATAATTTTGTTTTATTTATTTAATTATTTGTATGATTTTTTTTATTTTTTAACTTTTTTGATTGAAAAAGCATCTTAAAGAGTTGAACATCTTAAAAATGTTAAATCTGATATAATAAAATTAAAATACAACAGATAATAATTAATAATAAGATAGACAATTTTTTTGAAAGAATCTTGTTTTTGAGTCTTATATGCAAATATGCATTTGCATGATTGTTTAGTAAAAAATATTAAAATAGTAATGATCTTCTATCCTAATAAATCAAGCGTTGGATTTTTGAAAACAAATTTATGTCTAGAATCCAATTATACTACATCTTTTATTATAGCGTATAGTGTAGCATATTCGTAAATTCACTAATTATATGTGCGTCATGAGACTCTGAAGAGATATTAAATACGTTATTTAAATATTCATCAGAAACAGGTATCGAATTCAAATGTCAAGCAAATCTTTTATAACAAAGTTTTTCTTTATTTAAAGAATTTCTAGAGTAGTATTAAAATCTATTATTTTAGAATATTTTAGATTATTTTAGGATTACAATTACATAAGCTGGCTATCATACAACCTGGCTGAAAAAACATAAGATTATTAATATGAAATAATTGATTTCTTTTTAATTTTTATTTATTATATTGATTTTGGCATGTTATATTTAGCATTTTTCAGGTATTTAATTTTGAAGTTTTCTTAGTTTTCAATGTTAAAACATAATATATAAGAAATTATAATAATTAAATAACTAATACTAATTAAGTAGCTAAAATAAAAAAAATTATTAAATCATTTTATTATTAATAAAGACATATTTTGACACTTTTAAGATATATTTTCACTTTTCTAAGAATAAGAATGTGATTATATGCAGCGATTAAAAAAAAAAAAAAATAATAATAATAATAAATGTACACTGCACGTCAATGATTCGTTCTTTGATAAGAAAGGTACATCAATATGTATGGAAGTATATGCATGGCCCCATTGATGTACTTTTATTTACCCTCTTACCTCAAGGAACGAATGATAGACGCGTAGTGTACATATTTATGCTATACTTTTTATAAATCGATATTTTTTATTTATCATCCTATCTGTTTGTGATTTTTTTTTATGCAATCTATTTTTTCGACAAAGGACTCGATGAAATGTGTAATTCATTTTACGTAATCTACGTTTTATTTTGCATATATATCAACTATAAATAAATACTTTTTACATAAAGAGATAAAGACATTAAAAAAAAATAATTCATATGTAAAAAAACAATTGATAAATAATGATTTTTATTTAGAAACTTTTTTTGCGAAACATATTTGCGTTGCAAACATATATACAAATATATGCTATGTAATTAATCTGTATAACTTTCGTTTTAACTTTTTGTCCACTTTGTCATATTCTCTTTGTTGAATCATATCCGATCAATGAATCTTATTTTCATATAAAGCACCTCAAAGAGATGCCAACGGTATATTCAGAATCAGTGACTACGTTTATTTAGAATCACGCAGCATTTTGCGACGGATGTTTTTGTAACGCGACGAGATGAAATTCGTTCATTAACAGTCATCCAAGAGAACTCGATTGATAGATATCGTATATTGAATATATAGATAATGCTGTGAACTGTCCGTTTCTTATCGTCGTTTTTAACGGCACACGAGACTTAAGCCTATATTACACGATTGTATATCAAACAATACTTTAATTGCAGAAGTTTGACAGTAAAGACACGCGTTTTCGAATCTAAAGATTATCGAATATAAAGATTTACTGAAGATTATACGTCGATAACATGGAAAAATACTATCGAGTGATTGTTGACTTCGTCTGTAGATTGTCCGCGGACAATATAGTGATATATAGGACAATATAGGTATATGAGGTTTTATAGTAAATTCGCGTATTTGCATGCGAATTAAACTTAAGTGATCTTATAATGTATAAGATTAATTGTTTAATTAGCAACGTAATTATAATTTTATTACAAGAAATATGGTTTGGGACATTTAATATGTGCATATATTTTAAATTCTAAATAAATTCAATTATGTGTACATCCCAATATAAAATTGATTTACATTTGTATATATATGTATATATATATACATATATATGTTTTTATACATATTTTTCTTAAAAAAAGGAGGTTTGTAGAGTACATAATTATGGAATATTATGTATTAAAATGTTTTTTCTATTACAAAAATTTTGTATATAAATTTTTTCCAAGATATATTGATCAATAATCTTTGTTTCTTTCTCTTTCTTTATTTTAAGATATGTACTTAAAACGAGTTTGATATCCGTAATTTACGATAATGCCATGCTCGTTAGATTAAAATAATATAATATTTTTAATTGCGCACTCACACTATTATTTTTATAATCTATTCTCTTTATAAAAGACGTTTCAATTCTGTTCGTTATCGAAAGCCAAAATTAACTATTAGTCTTTTGAGTTAATAATATTGTAACGGAAATGTCTTTGCACACTTGATAATTTAATTGGTTAAATATAAGTAACCATTAGAGCAAATTTTTTATTTATAATATTTCGCAAATACATAAAATAAATAAGCTTGTTCATATGCGATTAATGCAATTTGGTTTAAATAAAAAAGAACGTTAATTAAGTGACTGGAACGATAACACAGGTCTATAAAAATAATCTTTTTTGTGGAACTCCCTTGATAGGTTTTTATTTGATTTTGGATCGTAGTTTATGAATCTAAAGTTTGATTTTATTTAACATATAAGAATTTTTGGTCATTTTAATTAAGAAAACTTTGAATTTTATTTATGTAAATATTAAAAATTACTAAATATTATTATATATTATACAGTGTCCCATTTTAAAAAACGCACCTCGATAATTCTTCAATGAAGCATTTTCAGCAAAAATGTTTCAGACAAAAGTTGTATGGTTTCAAGGGGAACATAAGATGGTGTCATTAATTTGAATAGTTGCTTGGTGAAAAACTTAAAGGTCACCTTCAATTTTTTAAATAGAACCGCCTACTTTTTATTGCATATTCTTGTAGCTTATGTCGAGAGCTTTTCAAAACACTATTATAAAGTGTTTTTTTTTTCAGTACTTTCCGAGTTATAAGACTTCAAAGTTGCAATATTTTTACATAAAATACAAAATATCTTGTATGTTGTCATGTTATGGGATCAAGTTGACCCTTAGAAATGATTCCAATCAACTTTTCGCCCATATGTCTGTAATTATGCATGTTTCAAAAAATTTGGATCATCCTACTTTTAGAGCTATCCAGGAACAACAACATGAACGTAGTAGAATTCTGTTCCCTTTGGGGTGTTTGATTAACGCGAGTCCCTTTGCTTCTCACAAGTTGTCAGAAACATTCTTACAACAAATGCTCAAAAACGTTCCCATTTTCTTAACTCCACGTTGTTGTTCCTGGACAGCGCTAAAAATAGGATAATCCGAATTTTGAAACATGCATAACTACAGACATGTGGGTGAAAAGTTGATTTGACCTTGGAATGATCTCTAAGGGACAACTTGACCCCATAACATGACAACATACAAGATGTTTTGTATTTTATGTAAAATATTGCAACTTTGAAGTTTTATAACTCGGAAAGTACTTAAAGAAGACACTTTATCATAGTGTTTTGGAAAGATGAGCTACAAGAATATGAAGTAAAAAATATAGTATTCCATTTAAAAAATTAAATGTGACCTTCATGTGACTTTCAAATAACTCTTTAAGGTTAAACCAATGGCCATTTTATGGCTCCTTCGAAATCATACAATTTTTGTCTAAAACATTTTTGCTGAAAACGCTTCGTTAAAGAATTATCTATTAGAATTAGAAGAATTATCTAGAAATATATATTGAACTAATATTGAAAAATTATTGAGGTGCGTTTTTTTAAATGGGACTCGCTGTATATGTATATTATTATTGATATTAAATGTTAATATTAAAAATTAATATTATTAAAATTAAATGATATAAAAACCATACGTATTTGCAAAATACTTATTTAATATTTATAGAGCGAGAATAAAAAAAATTATTTTAAAAAATGCATTTTTAAAAAGCACCAACTCTTTGCAAACCTGTGCAATCAAAGATCTCAATCAGAAAGAATTTCATGTAAGTACAAATTAATATACAGGAAAAACTCTTTTGCTTTCAAACATATCATTAATATTTTTTCATCTATGCAATAACTAATACTATGAATAATATGCAATGCAACTTATTTACTGATATTATCACTTCTTTACAAGCAAAAAGAATATAAAATTATCCTCGAGCATAACATTCTCCCAAACGTTTTTACATGCAAATGTGAAATTTAAATAAGATAATTTTGTAAATTTGATGAGATTACAAACAAGGCTAGCTATTAGGATGAACACGCGGCCTTCGTCAAAATACATTTCTTATGCAAACTGCTATTCAACACATTTTTACTATCTAATCTAATCTAAGAGTATGATTTCGTGAATCCTAAAATTTTATTATTTTACTTTGGAAAAAAATAATAGTTGACCACGATATTGTGCTCGGTTATTTATTGATATAATAGCACGAGTCTTGAAAATGATAATACATCGCCAGAATGTTGTTTTAAGCCGCGAAATGGAAAAGGTTCATTTTTTCGATCTACAAAATTTAATAGTTTTTATCAATAAATAATATCGCCAAAATCACTGTGTAAATATTTGAGCGCAGTCGATGTGTAGTCGAAATTTAATATCTATTATAAGTTGAGCTTGCAAAATGTTTTGTTTGTTAAATGAAAATAGATCTCTTTTTAAAAAAAAATTGTGATTTATTATTAACTATTAAATGATAAAATACTATCGCGGTTAAAAAAATGCGATTGTGATCAAATTGTACCTATGCAAAACAATGTTATTTATATAGCTAAAAATCAAGGCTTCTTATCAACTTATCTTATCAACAGAATTTGCTTTCAACATGGTTATTAAGTGCAAACGTATTCTCAAAGTGTACATGTTTTTTAAATGCTCTTAAAGAAGCGGGACCTATATACTCCTGCCTCACACGAATTGTATTATTCAAGTCGCACCGCACACGCACGCGTGTGCGTTATGCGCATGGGCGAACGAGAGGCTGATAGGTAGGCTTACATATGTGCTTACATTCATTACTATATACCGGGTGAAGCAAAGTATGATGGCCGTGAAAATCATTTTGGTATCTTGTATTTTAAAGAATACATATCTATGTTGTATATAAGCAATTTTTATAGGACACAGACACAACAATATAGTCCACATTGCATAACACATCAACATATGTAACAACTATGGTTTTATGAAAATTATATTTATATATAAAAAGAATGTGTTAAAACTTTTTAAATTTTTTGTATTAATATTTATCGGGACGTTAAACATTAATTTATTTAAAAAATCAAATAATATTAGGAAATAATTTAGCGAATTTATCAATATCATTATATTTTCAATATTTTATGTTATGTAAAAATTTATTTTAACTATTAGTACAAATTTTCTTAAATTCTAACCTAATCTAACCTAATCCAAATCCTACAATTTTTGTTAAGAAGGAAATTTTGCTTTGTGCTACGAAGCCGATGAGGCTTTTTTTTCATAAGAAAAAAAAAAAAGAAACGTCAACGTAAAATCTACGATTTCTGGCATCGAAAAAAAGCGACGCGACATTGACTGCATAATGCATGCAGATACGCATTGACCGTACTTCCCTTTAACGCAACATGACGAATCAATGAATCAGGCTTCTTTCATCTGTAACGCATCTGCACTTGGTGCTTTGAGCGGGAATGTTTCAAGCACCCTTTACATTTGTTCGTTCGCATTTACGCGTGCGATATAAGTTCATGCGTTTATGACGCTGCCAGCGAGAGAGAAGTTTTACGTTGCACGCCCACGCATCGCACGCCTCCGCGCGAGAGAGGCCTCGTGTTGCATCAGGCCCAATAAAGGAACACTCACACGGTGAGATATAACGGCGTAGAAAGCAAAAGTGGGATGCAGCTGAATTAAGAAGGAACTGGATGGATCAGTTACGTCAAAAGTTTCTCTAACAACACATGTCCAGAGGGCATTCCAAGAACATCCAGAGGACATCCTGAAGATATTGTAAATCATCAACATCTTCATGCAACACGTTTTACATCCTCTGGGTGTCTTTTGGACATATGTGTTCTTAGGATTATAAATCTAATACGTTTTGAGATTCACGAATTTGACATTGTGCTCACATACACAAAGCACTTTTAGCCGTTTAAAATATATATAATTTGTGAATGAAAGTAAAAGGTTATTTTGTAAAATTAAAATTTTAAGTTTCATGAATTTTTGTGTATAGTGACTATGAAAAACTTAGTTGTAAGATAATATTTAGGATTTTTATATTAAATTATATTCTACAGGACAAAACTTTAACTTAAAAATTAATTATCAATTTGTATTTTAAAAAGCTAAAAGTGCTTTGTGAGCAATGTGAAATTTATGAATCTCGAAATGGATTAAACTTATTCACTTTTGACGTAGATGATTCGTCCAGTTCTTTTTTATTTTAACAATAAATAATCTTTGCCCTCGGTCGGAATGCGAATCAATTGATTTTGTCTTTAAACCATTAATGAATGCATTTCTCTCGGACGATTGAATATAAAATATATATTCAACTTATTTTATTGTTATTATTTCTTAATCAATTTTTTATTAAAATATATATAATAATCGAAATCAATGACACATTAGGGGCTGTTAGCTTTATTAATCAGTTTAATAACGATTGTAGTTGTGTTAGCGCGTGTTGTACAATTCCATAAGCGCCTTTACTTTTTATGTCTTGGAATTAAATATTTAGGCGTTTCTAATTTATTTTCAACATTTGCGTATAAACATGATCTTATTGATCCCATTAACCATTAAGTATGTGTTTGTGATGTCTGTATGTGACTCAATTAAGTATGTGTTTTTTAATAATATTATTACTTATACAGGTCCGAAAATTCGCGCAACATCCTTTAAGGAAAGGTAGAGGGTATTATTCTGTACAAAAAAGTCCTGTATTATTTTTTTCTATAACGCATAATAAAAGTTATTATTGAGTGAAGTCTGGCCTATCATCGCCGATCTTTAGCTGGACGCACGATCGGTGAGCCGCGCGCCT
>JBCEZX010000002.1:8708592-8723991 GCA_039654345.1 Cataglyphis cursor
TATATATATACAACGATATACATATATAAAAAACCGAGTCAGTGAAATATTTCAAAAACTAAGCATTTTAGAAAAAAATGTTTCAAATAAAAATTGTAGGGTTTTAAAAGATCTATTTACTGCTACTATAAGTTTGACCTTGGGTAGCATCGTCAAAGTCAGGACATAGTCACCTCAAATTTTTTAAACCCCCTATTTTTTATTGCACATTTTTGTAACCTTTCTTCCGACCTTTTCAAAGCACTATAATTATTTTCACTTTGAGTAAGCCACTTCGAAGTTATCGAACTTTTTATAAAATGTCCAGCCAGCGACTGGAGTAATTTCGTGACTTGTATTTCAGATATTAGTAATATTAAAGTAATACTAATGTACTAAATTTATAACAGCACTAAAATTCATCTTTGACTCATTTCAAATCAATTGCAATAAATTTGACTTGAAGTAGAACACATTACTTGTTCATGATACGCGTTGTTTCATACGGAAAAGATAAATGATTTTTCTTACTGATTTTTCTTCTTTAATTGAATTATCGATTTTGTTATATAATTAATACAAATTCTATTTATTGGATAAATCTTTTTGTTTCCTAGCTTATTCGTTAGACTTTATTTTTTCTTTTAGAAATTAACATTATTCTCAAACGCTTTTGTAAGGATTTCCTCAATTTTTATTTCTGTACATTTTTTCCAATTAGTTCAGTTTATTTTCAAGATTGCTGATAGTTATTTATTTATTTCAAAATTTCCATCTTGGTAATTTTCATTAATTAAAATGCAACATCTTACCGAATGCGATGTTTAGGATGTTTTCAATTTTCAAAACTTTTCGAAATGAGAATAATCCTATTTTGAAATTAACTATTGAAAGAACTGTAAGGCGGTTTGAAGAGACAGGAAGCGTTAAAAATCGTTCTAAAACAGGAAGGTCTGCCACAGCAACAAATAAAGAAAAGGCACTGGATGTTTTACAATCATTCGTAGAGAATCCACAAACTTCTGTCCGCAGAATTGCTCAAAAATAAGATAAATCCTATGTCTGTGCATAAGATATTAAAATGAAATAAATTTCGCCCTTATAAAATATGACTTGTTCATGAGCTAAACGAAGACGATTTTGATCGATGTGTTTAGTTCTGAGACTATGATGGCGAAAATAGGCAGACGTATACAGAACCTGACTTTTTATCTAATAGTCTTCTCAGATGAAGCAACGTCAATTAAACGGTATTGTTAATTCAATTAAACGGTATTGTTAATAGATATAATTGCAGATTATGGTTAGATATAAATCCTTACTGGATGTGGGAATACATATACAATAATACATATAGAATATATATGGGAATACATATACAATAATAGGCTGGTTCTAATCCAGGTCCTCTGAGGGAAATGCGGGTCGAGGAGAAACCGCGCGGAGGATTTGAGGGCACGGGACTCTTACGTCGCGCGGGCAGAGAATGCTTATCGCAATGAGACATGTTTTGTTTATAATCGGCGCGAAAAGGCGGGTGTCGATGATATGCGGATATATGAATTTTTAAAAATTATAAACAAATAGCATTTCGCACTATTGCACGTGCGGTCCGAACGCTGGGAATTATTTCTACGTCTTCTTCTTTCCTTTTCCCACACATTATAGATGTCTCGCGCTGTCCCTCTTCCACATGCATGCAATCATTAGCGCTATCCTTTTCCCACACTTATGATAACACTATTCTTGTCGCACCGTCTTACGAACGTCCCGCGTTATTCCTCTCCAATACATTGCGAATACCATTAGCGCTATCCTTCTCCCACATATTGCAGTCGCTATCCCTCTTATGACCTGGTTTTTTCTTACACGGACGCCTCGCGCTATCTCTCTTTAATACATCATCTTACGAACGCCTCGTGCTATCCTTCTTCCACACATTAAGAATGTCATTAGTTCTAGCCTTCTCCCACGTCCAAGCAAACGCCTCGCGCTATCTTTTTTCCACACATTATAGATGCCTCGCACTATCCCTATCCCTATCCCACTATATATGCAAATGCTATCTCTCTCTTACGTCTACGTAAACACATCGCGTTATCCCTCGTTCACCGGTCATGCCGCGGTTATATATTGTATTTATCTTATATGTATACAAGGAAGGGAAGCGAAAAAATTGATAATTATCTTTTTTTTAATTTTTATACATTTTTTTTATTTATTATTATTATATTATTATTATATTACCCATACATCATCTCGTTTCAAGGCTTCACACAAAAGTTCATCCACAGCTACTAATTCGCAATTTATAATAGATATTTTATCACAAACGTTGCGCAAAATTTTGACTGCATCTTCTTTCATGGCACTAGGCATATTACTTTGCAAATACCGAACAAATTGATTAAAGCTCGCATTTACATCTTCTGTCATCTCATACAGTTTTAAATATTCATACAGTTTTAAACATTGCGTGATTAACGCAATGTTCGAGTTCAAATAAAAATACTATAGTTGCTGGTTTCAAGTACAAGCAAGAATCGTCTACTAACTTTTACAACACTTGCATCATGTATTTTAATATGTTCTATTACTAGATATTCAATTCTTAGCGACGAAGACATATTCAACTGCAGGAATCGCTCAATATCGACATGTCTTTTGATGAATATTTTCCACGTTTCATTCGAAGCAGTATATGATTTCAGTTATATGATTTCCTCGGATATCGCCAAAATGTAATTCCACAAAAGACTCAGGCACACTGATTCCAATATCCAAGTTTTATACACCGTGCGCGTCAATGCAAATCTGCGTACTAAAATTCATATATAACGAGGTTTATCATGTTAAAAAAAAATACAATTAAATATGTAAAGTATGGAAAAAACATATAAAAAATATATGAAACATTTTGTGATATTTTCACAAATTGAATCAAGCGGTTTCTTGTACGGCTTAATTTCATCTTCTCGAGAAACATAATCATGCATTTAACACTATTGCTGCTTCCTTCAGCGGAACGTTTACCACAATTGTTACTTCCTTCAGCGAAATACATTTTTGTCTCTCGGTTATAAAAAATAGAGCGATTATGAGAAGAAGAACGGTTGACTGATGTATAACGATACTGATCGTATAAATATTTCTCCGAGCATACGTGACGCTTATTTTTTAAAAGTATGATGTAGTGGGAGATTAATTTGCTTTGAAATTTAGGAGAAGGAAGAGACAGCCAATTGAAAAGAATTCTTAGAAACTACTTGCGGGGAAAAGAGTGGGAAGAATAAGAGAAAAACATATTAATGTTTACATATATTTAGTTTTAAAAATATCGCAATTCTTTTTGGCGTTGCGACCACCAGTTAAATATTTTTAATACATTCTGTAATGTGAAATTCTAACATGTTTTCCACATCGTATAGTATTAGTAATATCTAGATTATTTAAAAATTCAATATCTTCAAAATCAGCATCCAAAGTTTCGATGATTAGGTTTTCTCTTGCATAATTTTCAAGCAAATCCACCAGCCATTCTGACATCTTTTGACGTACACGAAAGTCGGCGTCATCCTCTTCTGTATCAAGCACGGCTGATGTAATCAAGTGTTTAGCCTTGCTGTACGTTTCCATCGTAATCCATGGTGATTCGCAACCAAGAACATGACTTGTCGGGTCTTGTGAGAAGATTCCATAGATGGCATAGGATATGTAAAAATGTAATGCGCCAAAACGGTTCTCTTTTTCAGCACCGCCATCTCCTTTACGACAAATTTCATCTCGACAAAGAATCCAGATCCACGAACGTTGATACGGACATAACTTTTTTATATCAGCACGTCGAGAAGAAGACTGCGATTGAACCTGATGTATTATAGGTTTTATATCGTCTCATTCACCACACTTAGATGATTTTGGTCAACGGGTTGTACTGAATTACGTGATCGTGTATGATGAAACAGTACGCAGTGGTATTCATCGGCACGTTCTCCTTATATTCGAATTCCAATCTCACATCCACGGTTGCGCTTTTGACCGACTCGTTTTGTCGAGAGCAATCGATGATCACAAACGGACCGTTAAGTAGTTCTTGCAGAAACGCTGGTACGTATCGTACAGAATCGACCATCTATTTTTATCGAAATCCAGATTCATATCGTCGTACGGATAACATTCCGAGTTCAGATAGAGTTTCACGTTGTTCAATTTGCAATCGTCGAATCGATTCGTATCCTTGGACATGACATTTTTCCGGCCTGTCTGCAGAGCGAAGATAACGTATCGCGGCTTCTCCAACTGAGTCGCGGTCTTAATTGCCCACGAATGTTTGGTACGCTGCAATAGCGGAAACTCGTACAGATCCCACGAGTGAAAACCTATGCTAAGGTATCGTCCGCTTTCCAAAGCGCGCAGCATCGACAGCTTGTTGACCTCGTTCAATATAACGTATGGCATTCGCCATTGTATCTTGAATAAGTTAATCAGGCTCCAACGCCAAATTTCCAATCAATTTCCAGACAATTGTTGTCGTTGTGCGATCGTATTAAAATCAACTCGTAACGAGCGTTAATCATCACGCGTTTATAATCTTCGCAAAATTCCAATAACATATAAAGTGATACGCAAAAATTAGAGTATCCATTCGCATTAGTCTGCGTATCCTAGCCGGCGTTTCTCATAACGGTTTTATTGGATGATATCGTTACATAATTCTTGAGTGTGCTAGTTATTTCCATATTTCTGTTACGATCAATCTCCACGCCGTCGAATTCGTATCGAAACTTATCGAACATGAACGCGATTATTTCTCAGTGCCACATCAGATCCTTTAGCTGGTTTGTTTAGTTTTCCCTCGATGTATAGAAAACTTTCATACGGAAATGTATACAGATCCTGTTGTATGGATATTCGTATCTCGTCGCTATGCTCAAACGTCGTGTTGACGTACGGATTGTATGTGTGAGTCTCGATTTTGATGATACGATCATTAAAAACCGGCTCGTCTCCCATGCTAAGAATATCGGTCATGTTTTCTCAGATATTTCGCACCGCGAATCCCAAATATTGTAAAAATTCAACATTCGGCGCTCTGAGCTTCTTTCTCATCTTTTTAGTGCAATTAAATGATGATGATTGGATGATATCATCAATCGATATTGTAAAGATATTATACTCTTGCGTTCTTCGAATTGTTCAACACGAGCATCTCATGTATCACACGCTAATTTTGTCGCCGTCGTACGTGCAATCTGATAGTGATTTCTTCTCCTCGAAAATTGAGCAATCGTCCGTCTCGACCCGCGACGCGTATCGTTAGATCCGTAATGCTCCGCGCAATGATCGGCAAGTAAATGATCTGCGCAGGCGTTTCCGATTCTTATATTCTGGCGGCACGCTCGGCGAAAATTCATGTATCGTATGAACGCGTTTACCATTAAACCGCACCCGCGGTCACGTTACAATCTATGCAGATAATGTTTACGTTGATGATATTAATCGGTACGTATGATTGGTGCCATTTTCTCGGCTGCAGAGTACGATTCCAGAATCCCAGCAGCGATCCAATGTTGTTGGGTTTGTTATAATTTATTCTGAAAGCGCACTTTATCTCGCTATTCATCATATTATAATTAACACGGAGCACTCGGATATTCTACAGCTTCATTCTTTTCACCGTTCGCTCGAACAGTCTCCTCTCCCGACGGGATATCACCGCGTTTATCGAAATGATTGCCAGAGCGAACTACGCGGGCGTTTCCGTGAAATTGCACGTTTCAAAAACGCGTGTATCTTGTACGATCCCCCGGGAATCGTAATTTTCGTGTCATGTTCATCAAAATAAAATTTATTATTCGAGGAATTCACGTTCGGCATCGTATGATAAGTCTCAAAATTCATTAGACCGTGCTCGTAGTTACCGTCGCTCAAATCTGCAGCTGGATGATAGTGTACCGCAAGGATGCTATTCTTTCCGGTCAGCGTGAATATCATAAACATGTCGGCAAAACTGTTTAACGAATACTGAGTCTTAATGGTGCATCGTCAGGCTTTAAATTTGCATGCATCAACCGTTCGAAGAAATTGCAGACACAATCCGCAAATGCTCTGATCGTAAGTTTGAACAGGTATATGATTGTACTCGATCTTCGTCACGTTCCGTCCAAAATATCGTACCAATTTATTCAGTGGTCAAAGATTGTCAAAAAACTGTCCAAATATATAGCGCGATTTCCTCTTTTTGCATACATCACCCAATATGTACCTGGTCCTTTCGTGTTATCCAAATTTACGATGCCGCTCTCGTTTCGACGTATACTAGCGATTGGTAAAGAATCACGCATAAAAATGTCTCTAAAAAATGGTATACGCATATGTTTTGCCAATTGTTTTAATTGTATGTTTGTTGTCACACCCGTGGGCATATTTAACGCCGTTTTTTTTTTCTTTGTTGCCATTTCTTGTCCACGTTTGTACGGGCTGAGATACAATCCCTCTTCATATTTGTACGGAGCAAGATAAAGTCCATATTCTTCCATCGCGCGATTGTGACGTTACAGTTCCTCCAGCTGACGCCGCGTGGCTATGCTATTATCGCATTGCATTTATCGCATTCGCCACGCCAGCCGCTCCATCAATCAAGGATCCGAGCACGCCCAACATCGGTAGAATCGGCATTATACCGCCTTGTTTCGCTGTTGGAAGTATCCATTTCTTCATTATCTTTTTCTTCGTCTTCATTTTCATCTTCATATCCATATCGAGCTTCGTCTTGGCTTTCACCGCTGCCCAGACAGCTGTGGCTGCGGCTCTCTCACCGAGAGTCGAATCTTTCGCGACGATGCGTTTTCGCGTTCTTTCAGCGAGTATTCTGCCAACCGCGTGTCTCTCGATAAGATCGGTATTCCGAGAGTACGCTATATCGTGTTGACGGCACGCCACGTCCAGTGGATTTATACTCTGATCGCCTCTCGCCAATCGTTTTTCCAAATGAGTGCCCAGATCGCAAAACTGATAGCCGGGAATATGTAACTCAAAAGGAAGGGCATTTATCGCGCAATTTAATAGGCTTCAATCTATTTTGACATTCGCTGCAATCTTTTATCAAGTGGCCCATCGATGTGCGTTCGCTATCACGGTTGATTGTAATGTTCGTAACAGTGACGATATTGTTGAACCTCCAACTCCACCTTTATATGTTCCGGAAGCTTATCCCACAAGTAGTGGATATGATCGCCGCACATTCGCAGCAAAACGACTTTCGGCACAAATTGTAACTGTTCGGCACTCAAATCACAAATATCAGAAGATCTCGATAACAGGACAAACATTTTTTTTTGCTACTGAGGAATTCAAGGTTACGATCTTTATAAATAGGCGTTCGATTCAGCTGCCCTCTTAATCGACAATGTAAAAATGAGGTTCGTGCGAGAAACGTTGATGATAATCAGAGTGACAAATTGCGATGAAATTATGGTCAATGGGGAACAACGCGGAGATAGGCAAGCATGGTACGATGCTACCGACTACTATACGCGGTATTATTTGCGGTCCTTCGAATTGCGGTAAAACTAACGTGTTGATAAGTTTAATAGAAAGTCCACTCGTATACGTTTTGAGAACGTGTACGTGTACTCGAAATCGCTTCAACAGTACTCAAGCGTCGACTGCTTTTATCTCTGTCAGACGTACGCGAGAATACCTAAACATCTGATACACGACAACGCGTATCTGCTGATCCTGTTCAAACAAGATGGCACCAACCTGAAACATGTGTACAAATGTATACGATCACGTGAATACCGACATGTCGTACGATGAATTTTGCACGTTCTATCGCGATTGTTGGCAGCACATGTACGGATTTGTAATGATAGACAAAGACAGCTCGCTCAACGAAGGTCGATACAGAAAAAGATTTAACGTGTTCGCGATACCGCAAAGCGGTTAGTCGTTGCCTATATATCGTCGTGATGAAACGTGAGTACACTCTGGCGACATGGCTGAGAGTAAGGATATTCGCGAGCGCGAGAAGATTGCGGAGAAAATTGCGATAACGAGTGAATCGATTTGGAAGAAACATCGCGCTTTAAAAACCGATAAGATCGAGGAGGATATCGTGTTGGATAGATATTTTAGACCTCTCATCGAACTACTATAAAAAGATTGTCCGCAATAACGAAAATCGAACAATCGATGCTCGAATTATTCGCGAGCGAAGATGTTTTCGAAACACCTAACCACGAATAACCTAACCACGGATGACTCGCTCGTGATGTTCGAAATTAGTTACACCGGAAAGTCAAGTAATGTTGCGAGATCCATTAGGTCAAAAGTACATCTGGCCTGTCCTGAGCGGTGATCAAAATAGCGGTATAGACAACGTGTTTGGTATTTATCTCGGTCAGGATGGAATGATATTCGGTAACGTTTTGATGTGGACAACACGGATAGCATAATTATCGACGACGTACGATACGTCGGCACACCTGGTCTTTACGAGTTGATCTTCAAGAGAACCCCCGATGATGTCATCTATACGGAGGATGATAAGCAAACATACAAGAGCATGTTGTTGACGACGAGTGCGCATAAACACAATCACGAAGCGCACGGTCAAATACAGGGCAACAGGGGATACAAGTACAAAGAAATAATCGCACCGTTGATGTCGATCAAGCCGAAAAAAAAATCTGGAAAAGGAATATTCATGCCTCGCGCGATGACTCTAACCGACAATAAGATTGATTACGTGCATTGGGACGATCCCAACGAGCTGATGGATCATTTACGATTGCTCGACGCTTTGCACCAAGAGGGTTACAATGGTCATGACAACAAAATCTTGTCGATTCGCGAAGCCTGCATTATTATAAATTAAACAGTATCTCGACAAAATTAACCAATCGATCGACGTCATTCGATGATGCATATTAACAAATTTGGATTATTCGAGCGGCAAAATGATGCAAGCGATCATAGATTGGTGAAAAGTTACTTGTGCGAAAATGCTTTATATCGCATCGCTAAGGACTATGACGCGATGTCGTGCAAGATTCGCCGTGTAGCGCACCTGAAACTGATATCAACGCCGTCAACAAACTATATGTGGGTCAGTGTGTTAAAACGTTGAGAAATCAACAGAAAGAATCAGACGAGAAGCTTACTGCGTACGAGAAGGATGTGCGAGCAAATTGTGGTAAACAAGTTTCAGCTGCGAATATCATTAGATTAGGAAACAAGTAACGAACGCTAACAAAATGTCAACGAAACGCCAACAAATAACAATGGATAGCAACAAATGGTCCAAGATCGACTATGAATAAGTTGGCTACAACGGACGGCAACGAATGGTTCAGGAACGGCTGTCGGACGGTTGTCGATTGACTCAGGAACGGCTGTCGGATCATTGTCGAACGACTCAGGAACAGTTATCAAACTGCTCAGAAACGGCTACGAACGATTAACGGACCGTTATCAGCATATGATAGCGCTATCGGCGAATAAACGGCTATTGAATGGTTAAAAAAAAGTTTGAGATATAAATTATAATGTAATTTCTTTGCACATATTACGCACCGACCAGTCGCACCGCTAAAACATGACATCGTTAAAATCCGATAAAAATATCGAGAAGCTACGACTCGTCGAGGAACTGCATAGTATACTCCGGCAAGAAGAAATTTTTTCCGAAGACGCGTCATAGTGCGTAGTTACGACGACCTGTGGCAGGCTGACATCGTCGAGTTGCGTCCGTACTCGCGTTTGGACAGAGGCTACCACTACATACTTACCATCATCGATGTGCTGGGCCGTACCGTTCAAGAGTAAAGATGAAAGCGAGACGGCTGATGCTATCGCTAAGATAATTCGACATAGCAAGAGGTCCCCAGAAACATACCAACCGATATGCGAAAAGAATTTTACAATACTGATGTGCAACGCCTCATGAAGAAACACGACATCAATCATTCCACGTATTCAGTATTAAAGGCATCGGTCGTCGAACGATTTAATCGCATGCTGAAAAACGATATGTGCAAGATGTTTACGCTCAACGGAACTCACAAGTGGGTGAATGAGTTGCCGCGACTCGTATCGGATTATAACGCGCGCAAGCATCGAACGATTGGATGCGCCCCGTCGAGGTTATCCCCGTGCTCGCCGAAAGGCTACGGTGTACAACGCAATAAAAATCGCGGGTCCGGCAAAGTTCAAAGTAGGTGACTCGGTATGCATTAGCAAATACAAGACGATCTTTGAGAAGGGTTATACACCGAATTGATTCATCGAGATGTTTAAGATCGTTAAAGTGCAGCATTAAAGTACTAATCCCATAACATATCTACTGGAGAACTATCACGGAAAATTTGTTGCTGATGCGTTCTACGAACACGAGTTGCGTCGCGCGAAATATCCGGACGTGTATCTCGTCGAGAAAATACTGCGCAGGAAGGGTGACGAGGTTTACGTGAAATGGGATTCGATGGATCGCACAATTCTTAGATAAGGACAATGTCGTTTAATTAATACAAACTGTATTTATTTTAACATATGAAAAAATATGAAATTCATATCAAAGATTTAAAATATATAAAAATATAATATATGTAAGATATACACAGGATATAAAAATATAAAATATAAAAAAGAAAAAAGATAAATATATTTCTTTTATTTTTCTATCGACACATACATATATACACATAATACATAATACATTACATTTTATAACGGTATCTGGTAATGTCCTTATGGAAACGTGTCTGTCGTTTCGGATACGATATCATCGTTCGGATATGATATCATCGACGGATACCGCTTCATCATACGGACTTAGAGCAATTTTTGTTTCGCGAATGATATATATTTCGTGTAATTTTGACCTGATACACGATTGTTGACGAGTCATTTCAATCTCTTCGTTCAAACATCGCATGTAATCGTCAAATCGTCACGTTATTGTTCTCGCGACAACGTTGTTCTTGACTTCTTTAACCTTTTTCGTATTTTTTTTATTATCTACTCGCAACGCGTACATTTTTGTCTAAGTCCAACGAATTCGATCATGATCGCGCCATTATTTTCGTATTTCATTAAACCCGGCTCTTTTTTATTTACAAGCGGTATATCGTACATATTGTTAGCCAGATAATCGCTCGTATCGAATCTATCTATATCGCGTTTCATGTTTTCATATACATTTAATGTGATAAATTAAACTATCTGTATCGGTGTACATTATTTTACAACTTTTGCGATATAATATATCATGTATTCGTGATGAAACTCATACAAATACATTTTCGATATATCGAATATACACATACCGACATAAATTGGTTTATTAAATTTCACTTTAAGTTTGCGTAATTCGATGACGACCAAATTTTTCGAAAAGACGCTTCTACTATGGAAATTCGGTTTTGCGATCATTGCCTCTGCACCGTCAATCCCACTTTGTTAATAATTTTACATTAACATGATTGCGCACATTTTTCATCGTTTTGCCAAATACTGCGTTATTCATTAATTTATATAATTTTTTTTCGAAATCAATTCTTGCGAGTATTCAGAATTTTGTATTAAGTTCGATGTAATCGCGAAGCCATGGAGATTGTGAAAATTGCAATACGCGATGAATCTTTGCGACGCGAAGATCGTAACGCATACACTGCTGCATGAAGATTTCAATGGATCGTACGACTGCATGTATTTGTTATTGGCTCGCGCGTCGGAACATTGGCGAATAATTTTCGATAAACATAACCATGTCGATATCGGTGAGCAGTTCGAAATTTACACAAGTATGCTTCATCATGGCGTCCCATGGTGAAACCAGATAAAGGTATAGTAATACGCGGGGTCGAGCCCATAACTTTTAATATAACTTTCGCGGAAATTTTCAAAAACGTCGGCCAATAACAAGACATCCGATTTTAAATACAGATCGCTGTATTCGCTTAGTGTTCGAATTGAGAACCGTCTCCAGACATTCTCGGCGTGCGCGTAATCGCTCTCGGATACAGTGTCACCTGTCAAAGAACTGTAAAATGATTCGCGCGTTGATAAAGATGTATCTTCCAACCTTTCGACGCAGTCAATTTATTCGTATGGAAAGACACCTTTTCGCGTCAATAACTCAAAATCAGGATCAGATAATGCGGAAAATTTGCAACGTAAAATTTTAAGTTTGTCCTTATTTAAAAAAGATGCTAATTTGTCGAGATTGGTTGAAAGAAATTTGTATGAATCGATGAAACGTAATTTAATATCGCTTCGAGAATCTGATCTTTCGGCGGTATCTTTAATGTGTTTCGGTAATACGTCGATTTTTCCTTCGAACACGGTAGCTACTTCTTTTACAATAAAATGTGCGTCATAACCGGATAAATTGTGAAAAACTATTGAAATGCAATAAGAGCCTTTATAATTTAAATTGCAATTTGAATGCGCGGGACCTTTGTACCGCCCAGATGGCAATGATCGCGTGACTCGCACGTTGTCCAGCGCAAACGGTTTTTTGCAAATGTGGCATTGCGTCGCGCTGCGAAATGCCTCCCACTGTTCGTTCGAAAGAGTTACCATGGGGACATTTGTGGATATGATATCTTTTACGCGATGTGCTAAATTTTTAAATTCTTCGACGAACCATGCGATACAATCGGTATTACGGCGAGAATGATACGCAAACAATGTTTCGTCGTACGCGCAATGTATATAATAAGCTATGCTAAATACTTAGTGATGTTGATAGTTCCTTTCTTCTTCTTCCATCTTCTTCAAAACGCACTCCAAATCGGCGTATATGACAAAAGGAAGTCGCTCTTTCCTGTTGCCAAAGCTGAACCATTTGTCGTTCTCGCTTGGTAACCGAATAGCGCACTCGTTCATTTCTCGACAGTCCACGTATGTGACTGCAATTTATCTTTCGATCCAAAATAGTGTAAACATCTGTAAAAGAAAAAAAAATAGAAATAATTAATTTTTCTTTCGTATATATTTAATAAAAAAATGCAATATATAAAATATATAAAATTTACGTACCGATCGCAAATATATTTCCTGTGATCTTTCTTGCTCAATGGCGAGATCACGAGGCAGGAAAGATTTTTAATCCATGCAAAATGTCCGACGTCTTGCGAATCTTGCATGTTGCAAATTGACATGTCTGTCCTTCTTTAACTCACTTAGACGTATCGGAACAATATTTTTTTCGTCGATACTATATATATTTATTGAAATGACAATATAAAGTTCAAATTTTTTAATTTGATTAATAGTCACTGGAAATTCAATGTGGAGATTTAGTACTATCTTATAATGCGGGTACGACGATTCTTGATCCATTTTCAATTTAGCTGGATGCAGAGCAGCAACCACTGATCGCACAAAACACGCATTGTCTTTAGACTGTATATTAATTATTGCTCTTTTCATCATTATTGGTAATTTTATGACATCCCGCGCGCATTGGATTATACTTGTTTATATTTACAAATTGAGTATTCGCAACAAAACCTACCCGCCGTCGCGTTCTTGAAATTCTTCGAGCGAGGCAAGAGTGGACTCGATAACGCGCCGCTCGTACCACGTAGATCGGACGTGCAAAATTGTTCATAGTTTTTCGCATTTATATTCTTATTTGCGCGCTTATTACAAATTCATCATTAAATACAGTGTTTATTTTCACACTAAAATGTTTTTTTATTACGTTTTGCACAAGTCCGAGCACAATGTCCTCGAGAAATTGACGCGGTTCGATATAGATTATATTAATCACCGCATCGGTCAACTTGCGGTTTACGAACGCGGTATCGATCTCTCGCCAAACGAGTCTTTCCGCGTTATTGTTACCACTGTAATTATCACCACTAGGTATAAACTGTCTTTGTAATCGAATATTTACACCCTTAAGGAGATCCTTAAGCAACGGGCGAGCTCCCTGGGTTAGGGCCCTCATCTAAATGTAACTAAATTTGTCGATAATACCGACATTTGTAGTTCCGCTTTATCGACAGTATTAAATTAATTCAAACATGCATAATAGAAGACGCAATTTTTGCATTGTGTTTTATATATTCAAATGAGAATATTACAACATACTGCTTTTTACTGCTTTATCGTCTGGCATTAAATATATTCAAACATATCTAAGCTTGTGATAGTAAAATATACATGTGTGTCTTTATTGCATTTGAACACAATTGAATATTGCTTACATTATAATGTTTACTCTTCTATATATTTTTTAAGAGAAATGCCATTTGGTCATTTGTGTTCATATTTTTATATATACATATTTATGTATACATATACTATATTTTATATATGTATAAAATATTATATATATATCTGTCTGTGTGTGCGTGTGCGTGTGCGTGTGCGTGTGCATGTGCAGGCGCGCGCGCGCGTGTGTGTGTGTGTGTGTGTGTGTGTGTGTGTGTGTGTAAATACATAATATACATAATTGTTGTATATGTAAATGTTTATGTATTTGTAGTATAAATTTACAAAATATTTACAATACATTATATATTTATCTCAATCGCGACAAAATAATGAATTTACAATATTTAGAATATTGAATTTCCAATATCTTGAATATTATAAATAAAGAGTAGGCTGCTCCATCGCCTATTCTTAAGACACAACCATATATTTTTTTTGTCTCTCCAATAAAAATAATCTTTGCATTGAAACTTTTTTGTTGATATTTTTTTGCACATCATAATAAGCTTTATGAATACGATAATCTTTATCATCATTAATATATCGATATAATCGATATGATCGAAAGCTCAGTATTATAAACTTTTTCATCACATAAATGAATGTTTATATATTAGTAAGATATAAGTACACATAATGTGATATTTGTCCAAATATATCCTCTCCAGCTCATGAATTGATCGCCTCTGGCATTTATTTTTTAACACACATGCAAATCGCATCTTTTGTGAAATAACAACCAGCTCACGAATTTATCGCTTCTGGCATTTATTTTACACACATGATAATCGCATTTTGTGTAAAATAACAACCAGCTCACAAATTGATCGCCTCTGGCATATATTTTTTAATATACATGCAAATCGCATCTTGTGTGAAATAACAACCAGCTCACGAATTGATCGCCTCTGGCATATATTTTTTAATCAAAGCACACATGCAAAACGGATTGGTGTGAAAAAACAACCAGTTCTCGAATCGCCTCTGGCTAACTAACTACTGCTACCAGTAACTACTATTTTAAAATACTAATATAATAAGAGAGGTAAGCTTTTCTTGTTATATTTGCGTCTTATTGCATCACCACACACTATATATTAAAAATTGTACACAAAAACACAACTTCAACATAATAACGTGTTATAACGTTGAACACGCTGTAATTCTTGTTATATTGTTATGAATATA
>JBCEZX010000005.1:301780-311990 GCA_039654345.1 Cataglyphis cursor
AGGTAATCCAACTATTCTGGTTTCCGATAGAGGAACGGCATTCACTTCTTCAGAATTCTCAGATTTTGTAGCATCCCGAAACATTAAACATCGGTTGATAGCCGTTGCAGCTCCATGGGCAAACGGATTAGTTGAAAGAGTTAACAGATTCTTAAAATCTTCTCTGAAAAAGATTGTGGATGATCAACTTTTTTGGAATGCTCACTTAGATACAGTCCAATATGTTATTAATAATACATATGATACGGCACTGAAAACTTCCCCTTCGAAATTACTGTTTGGGTACGAACAAAGAAATCATTCTGATTCTCAATTAGCGCATTACCTTTTCAAAGTAGCTAAAGTCGAGTTGGATCTCAATAAAGAGAGAGAGGAGGCTCGGAAAATTGCTGTTGAAGCAACAAATAAAATGAAAGAATATAACAAGTCATATTATGACGAAAAACATACAAAGCCAACGATGTATAAGCCTGGCGATTTAGTACTGATTAGAGATTCTTCCCTTAAACCAGGTGAAGACAGTAAATTAAAACCAGGGTACAAAGGTCCGTATATGATTTCCAAGACTCTAAATAAAAATCGATATGTGATTAAGGATATACCGGGCTTTAATATAACACAAAAACCTTATAATTCAATTTTATCTACAGATCGCATAAAACCTTGGATTAAGCCTATCGATGATAATATCTAATGGTTGTGATATTGTAGTCAAAACTTAAGAAAGCCTTACATTTAAGTATTATTATTTAATTATTAATCTTTATATGTGTTCATATTGTGATTTCTTGTTTTAAATTTGCTAGTATTAAGTTACCAAAGATTTACAATTAAGCGATTGTAAAAGAATTCGTTTTGTTCACATTAAAGCACAAAATACTGCTTTAAAACTGATTCCGTTTAGTCATTAAGTACAATTTATAAATGTTAAATTTATGTTTAACTAATTATAAGTTTATTGTAGTGATCAAACAAGATTTTATAAACACGCATTCGGGACAAACGCGGGTGGTCAGGAATGGCCGAGCTGTAAGGGCTATGTATTACATAGCGCCATCTAGGTCGTTCAAGGTGTACTACACCCGATGTTTCTGCGTTTGCGCGATGACGTCAGAGTGACGTCAGCGCTGGTGATTGGTGGGTGAATCTGGCGTGAGTGAGTGGGGAGTGTATGGAAGATTGCAGCATGAGAGAGTCTTGTTTGAGAGCCTGAGCATTACGTGTTGCACTATTATACGTATTCCTACAATTTAAGAAATATAGTTATACAACTCTACAGTGTTGTTCCAGAATTTAATAAATCACCGGAAGATCCCTTTAGAACTAGACCCCCATCCTGATCCTAAGAGTGGTTTCAGTTTTACCCTAACGGACCCTCTTACACACTAATCTTTATCTCGCATAACCTTTATTTTTGGATGACTGTTATGTTAGACAGTCTGCGTACTGCATATGTACGCAGCGACTACTTCGCTTTGATTGAGCGCTTGTGTTGCGACAACCGATCGAGCAAGCGTAACCTCGTGCCAGCCAACGCAGAACTCGGTCATTGACCACTTCCATCGCGTAATGGGGAATCAGGACTCTCACTCTATGATCAGTGTAGCGAAGCGGGAAGTGCGTATATGTGTTGCACAAAGCATTCTGCGGCATGTAATTAAGGTAAATTTTGTCTGGAAATCGCTTAATCTCGTTATATCTGGTCGATCGTTACAATATTCACATTTCACAGTTTTCTTTGTAAGATAAAAAAGTAAAAGCTCATCAAAAGTGAAGAAAAGTGCAAATCACAAAAGTTGTATGTCGAACAATGACACTTGTGTGACAATAATCCGATGTTGTACTGTCATTACAGGCACATTTGTAATAATATATTATAAACACTAATCTTTATCTCGCATAACCTTTATTTTTGGATGACTGTTATGTTAGACAGTCTGCGTACTGCATATGTACGCAGCGACTACTTCGCTTTGATTGAGCGCTTGTGTTGCGACAACCGATCGAGCAAGCGTAACCTCGTGCCAGCCAACGCAGAACTCGGTCATTGACCACTTCCATCGCGTAATGGGGAATCAGGACTCTCACTCTATGATCAGTGTAGCGAAGCGGGAAGTGCGTATATGTGTTGCACAAAGCATTCTGCGGCATGTAATTAAGGTAAATTTTGTCTGGAAATCGCTTAATCTCGTTATATCTGGTCGATCGTTACAATATTCACATTTCACAGTTTTCTTTGTAAGATAAAAATTTTTTATAACAAAAGAACAAATGTACGCGTATGTGAAATTCCTTGAAGGACCTAACAGAGGGAAAAAAATAATTGTGCGTACCTCTAAAATCCGAAATTTTTCGATAAGCACACATAAAATGTTAAGTGTCGCGTGGAGGTGAACAAAAAAATGTGCTCAGGAATAATTATGTTATTAGGAGGTAAGTAATGCACATTTTATTTTTTAACAAAATTATTTTTTTTCCAAAAATATGTAAATAATATACCTCTTTATTAAACTCACTTTTATAATACAAGTATATCGCAAACTTATAGCAGCAGTTTTTTTTAAATACCCCAAACAGATATGAAATGCATAATTTATTATTTTGCAGATTTGAAAGATGATAACGAAAAGCGATTAGAAACTTTGAAAAGGTTGCCTACTATTTCGGAACGCTTGATGATAAGGCTTCGAGTAATACATCATCCTCAGATGAAATCATTGACTTAATAGTACGGCGTCTTCGAAAAGTATACAAGAAAGTAATTCCGTAAGTTTATACTTTTCAAATTGTATACGATATATTATATAAATAATAATCAGAATCGTTAATAATATCTTATATAACTTATATATTGACATTCATGTTTCAGGTTTTGAAAAAAGTATTATCAATGAAACTGGAAAAGTTATCGAAACAACCGTTTACAATAAAAGATGTCGATGAAAATGCTAATAAACAGATATAACATAAAAAAATGTTTGCAACAAATTTTAGGTACATTTATCCCAAAATATTTTCATCAAAATACATAGTGTTACTGAATTATTTCTTTTATGCTTCTTATAAATAATTAAATTATAGTTAATGTTTTTTGTATTAGTAGAATCTTTTGGATAAATGAAATTATCTGACTTATTTCGTATCAATTTGTGCTTCGAATAGTGAGCCCCGCTTGTTCTTATTTATTATTAACTTTTAATTACGATCTATTTATGATATTTTTGTATTCTAAATTTGTAATATTTTTTTTTAATTATAAAGACAAAAATCATATTAATGTTACAAATATAAATAAAAATTATGTGTACCTAAATAAATATTTATTAATATACATTTTAAGCAATAAAATAGAACTTTTTAAATTTATATTATGAGAAAGAAAATATTAATGCATTTTATTTTTTATTTTTTTATTACGATAGTGTATTTCTGCAAACTTAATGTTTTCTTTTATTATTATTTTTTATATAATTGTAGTTTTTTTATAGGAACACGCTTTTAATTTCAGAAATTAACTTTATTTTCTTTTTTTCTTTTCTTTTGGTTTCTCGTTTTTTTACTCTTGTCTTTTTCTTTTTCTTTATTATTTTGTTTTTGAGTCTAATTAATATATTGACCTTAATCTGTTCAGTTTTCTAAAGCTTGATGACAATTTTTATATTAAAATTATACGAAATCGGATATAAAAAATGTAGAATATTTTGCTATCAATATTTCAACTATGTTAATATATTATAATTTCGGAAACTTTTTTTCCCGGTTTATAATTCCAATCAAGTATAAGTATAACAAGGAGACAGAGCAGATTAATATGTGACACAAAACTGACGGAGCAAAACTGACTGGTCGAGATTGCTGGGAATGTGAAAAGTAATATCAAAATATAATTACACAAAATATGTACACATAAAGGAAATATTTTCTTCATAAAAAAGTATTAATTTTTCTCATTCTGTATGTGATCTTTTAGTATTACAAGAATTTATCGCTATCAAAAGACGAATTGCAGAAGCGAAAGAATCAATACTCGCAACATTGGCATGAGTACGAGAGACCTAAAACACCAAAAGGTATATTTATAATATTATATTATAATTTCTCATCACTTTTGTGATATATTATATAAAATTGTATTTTATATAATTGTATAAGATGTTATTATATAAAATGTAATTTTTTTTCTTAAAAGAATTTTGGGATCCAGAATTTCCTGAAACACAGTCGTTGGAATGTATAGAACCAGCATTAGAAAGGGGCTACATTGATTCGGAGGTATTGTACAATTTTTAAGTATATTATAAATAGATTTAGAACTTATAATAACATTATTTATTTTTATAACTACAATATATTTTTTGCATGTTCAGAAATAATAATCATCAGAAATAATAATAATCTTTCATAAATAATAATATTTGAAATGAACGCGAAAACAAAAACGTAATTTGTTTATAATTTATGAAAGTTACGAAAGTTATTATTGAACATGTTTAACTGAAGTATATGTCACGTGACATTTTAAATTTCTCAAGAAAGCTACATGTTAAATCTCACAATCAGTCATTCAAAAGTATTGTTTAATTTCTGCTATTAGATCTTAGAATTGATAAATTAATAAATGTATTATTACAATTTAAATATATGTAGAGCAATCAATCGTTGGGAGGATGTAACGATAAAAAGGTATAATCATTGGGAGGATGCAACTATGAAAATTTACAATTGTTGGAAGGATGCAACGATAAAAAGTTATAATTGTTGGAAGAATGCAACGATGAAAAGGTACGTTGATTGATATTTAATTCTTTGACAATTGAGGTAAATATTAAAAATTAAAATTTATTCTATTACGTGATTTTTACTAAAACGATGCATCATAAGCGAATAATTCAAGGGTACATATTTAATTAAAAATTAATAATTTCTATAATTTGACCACACATTATTCTGAAAACATTAATGTATTTAATTTTTTTATGCAATTAACAATTTATTTTTTACATACATTGTTCAATTAAAATTTATATCTGTCTTTTTAGATTTCTAAATATGGAGAAAGCACTACTGTAGACAATCATATTTCAAAGGTATATTATAATTTCATCATGCGACATTTTTGTGCGAAGATAACTAATGTTTTTCAAGATTTTAAAGCCAAAAAGTTATTTTTTTATTATAATTAATTTTCATAAAAAGCTTATAATAAGGAGCTTATTCTGTAACTTTTAATGTTGTCATTATGTGTCATTATGCAATTAAAACGTGGAAAATATTTGCGCAATGATACCTAAACATCGTTAAAAGTTACAGAATAGCTCCCTAAATGTTTAGTCGAAATATACCCCGCATTGTATTTTTAAATTTCTGAGTACGGAGAAGTAAATTTCGTGATTGATATCAATCTGTTTATAATTTGTATAATTATTTTGTATATTTAGTTTTTGAAAAATTAATGTAATTAACTAAAAATTAATCTATATCAATCAATTTTTATACTTTGAAGAATCCACTGGTACATGAACGTGAAAATGAACCGAAATCTCAACGTCATTTAATCAAAACCATTGCAATTATGAGTAATAAAGTGTGTAATGATAAGATATCGTGTAAAATATTTATTTGAAAAAAAAAATATGATTGCTTATACCGAGAGAAAAATGTTTCAAATTCAAATACGAGTGAAGGAGGTATTTACATCTTTAATGCAACAAATTTTATCATTATTTTTTGTTTTTTGCATAAATACATTCAATCGGGATTCAAGGTATTTGTATTTTGTTTGCGAGTACTTTGGTGAAAAAGATGTTCTAAGAAACATAAAAAATTAATTTAACTCTTCTACATTTGGATAAATTTTTCTCTCTGCATACATAGTGTACTATTATAATAGTAGTATATATATTATAGTAGTATTATAATAATAGTATAATATACATTTAATATATAAATCAAAAATTTAATAACTTAAATTTTTGTACTCGTTTTTTGCAGTTAAAAAAAATTGTTGCTTGAAAAAATTTCGAAATTACAATCAAGGATTGAAGAATTACAGGAACGCAATAACAAATTACGAAATAAACGTAAAGAAATAAAACAAAAGCTGGAGGAAGCAATGTCCGAGTTAACAAATGTAAGAAAACTAAACGAACGACTGCAAACGTTGATCGATAAAACTAACAAATGCGAAGGTAAGAAATTGTGTATACAGTCTGAGCAAAGTCTTGTTTTAAACCTTATGACTGTAGATAAAAATAATTAAAACATTTTAATTTTTACTGCAACGCTGAAAACCATATTGACTGCCAATATCAACATGCAATATAAAAATATAGTTATATACTCGTATAACTACTTGAGGGTTAATGCCTAAATCGTATTTCTTTTATAAATATTTTATGTTGACAAAGAAATAAAGATTTCATTTTAAATAGATTGATTGTCATTCATAATAAGAGTAAATCCGACTTACACCGCATAAAATCGCACATACTTTTACCCATGGATTAACAATAGTAAATTCCAATTCATTTGTATTAAAACAGATGATTGTCTATCGTGATGTAATCCGCAAAATCGTGAAATTTCGAAACAGATTACTTTTGTCGTCCTCCGATAGATTTACATCGCATTAAAACCGATTTAATTATAATTTATGAAATCGTATAATTTCGGATTGAGATGGATATATATTACAGCACATTAATCCACTTAAAGCGTACTAAATTTGATTTGACTATTTTCAATCGGTTTTAATACCCTATTTTCGATGCAGAAATCCTGATCGATTCGGATTATTTTTTTTTTTTTTTATCGGTTTTAATCGACCATTTTCGGCAGAGTTTTGTTATATAAATATTATTATATTTTGTGTGAGAATTATATTTAGAACAATTGTTAAAATTTTGAAATGTACATATATGTATAAAAAATTTATTTTATGTATACATTAATAATATCTTGTAATAAATCAATAATAGCTAGGAGAGAAAATCTAATGATTATCTTAAATATATTGCATATATTAACATTTTCGAAATTTTAACAATTGTTTTAAATATAAATATAATTTTTACACAAAATATAACAACGTTTATATAATAAAACATATAAAAAATTTTGTTGAAACGTCTCATGTGGGATTAAACTTGAATCTACTAGGTGACTGAACATCTTGCATTTCGCTTTATACAGGGTGTCCCAAAAATTTTGACACCCGAAGTGTGAAGGTAGATTGGCCCAAACTGATTCGAAAAGTCCTGTACCATTTTCCTCTATAACGCTTCAGAAAGAAGTTATTATTGAGAAAAGTCTGGCTAATCAGCGCCGATCTTTAGTCAAGCGCACATTGGTGAGCTACGCGCCTGATAGTGTGCGTGAGCATTCAGCTGTTACAGCGGCGCATCACTACCAGGCGCGCGGGTCACTGACATGTGTCCGTGACCCGCAATGGTTTTAAATATAAATATAATTTTCAAAGTTACAAAGTATAATAACGTTTTTAATCGAGATTGTCGCTCCTTGTTTGATATTAGTTGCTTTCAATTTACATCAAAACTCAGATAATTCTCACTTATGACTCATAACTCAGTTGAATGTACATTCCTTTTGATGCTGAGAAAGTGAGATTCAACTAAGTTTCTGCACACGATCGAGACGTGTGCTTTAGTGAGTCTAGTAGACTCACATAAGAAAAGTAAGGTTATGAACCTGCAATATCACTTGCGCGTTCCTTTTATTCATTGAACAATTGACATTTTATCTGAGTGTAAAATACTCACATAACTGAGTGACTCAGTATCACTTGAGTGCAAATGGAAAGCAACTAATATCTCCCAACAATCGCATTCGTGTGCTCAATATATTGGTGTTTGTGCCTTCACGGACGCTACATATGTACGCGAGGAAAAAGAGACAAATTTGATGCAATCATCTTTTTGTCAAGCGATCAGTGGTTGTATCTAATGCTCAATGCTCATGCAGGTGTATGTCACACAGATACTGCACACATACATGGTGTAAGAGAGAGATAAAAAAAGTGCTCATCTCTCTTTGTCAAGTGATCGGTGTACTACTAGAAAAATTTCCCCACTATTCCTTCCATACAGTTCTAGTGATATCCGTTTTTTTCGTATTTTGTCTCGAAGAATTCATATTTCTTCTTCTAATTTTTTTGGTAAATTCTTTACAAAGACTAGATTGGCGCTAAAGAGCCGGATTTTGCATTTTGGCTTTCAAAAAATTTATAATAAATAAAATCCAACTCTTAGCCAACTGCACCTAACCCGCCATGAGCTGTTGCCATGTACCTTGTTTGTCAACTTATGAAATATTATTTAAATTCCTTTTTCCAAAAAATCCTACTGAATATTGTTGTTATAATGCAATTTTCTTTGTATTTTGGCCGTAAAACGAAAAAAACAATCCGTAATTCACGACTATCCGCGAGATTTTCTGCCGACTCTTAATTCATACTTGTGATTATTAGTTCTTGGCTTGGCCATTTGAGTCCTGGCGGCGCTGAGATCTTGGATCGCACAATGGTTATCCATTAGCAGTCCATAAATATATAGTCAAAGGATCCCCGTATACTTAGCAGACAAATTTGGTATTTTTTATTTTTTATTATTGCAATCGTTTGGGAATTATTTGGGCAAATTTAGGAATATATTTTCATAGTTTAGGAAATAATAATTTGTTTATAATAAATGAAAATTAATTGAGCGTATAGTTAGCAGACATAATTTTTAAAAAATTCTTTTTTTATTTTAATCAACGTGAAATTATTTGAGAGACACTCGTCTGTAATGTTTCTAACGTTTAGGAAATAATAGTTTTTATTTTATAATAATTAATTTTCTATCAACTAATAATCCGGAACTGGATACATAAGGTCAAATGCAAAGCTAAATGGATGGGATCTGATATAGTTCACATTGCTAATTGGCCAATTGTTGCACTAGGACTCTGATTGGTAAATCGTACTATATTGGTCTATTTTCTTAAGATGTCTTTTTCCGCTGACGCTCGAACGCTCATTTTTAGCGTCAAAATATTCATATCATTAAAATTGATGCTATATTGTGAAAAACGCATAAAAAGAGTCAATTTATAGCATCAATATTGGTCAATAGTACGGCTTGACGCTTAATTGTCGCTGAAATTAAGAAAATCTAATTTCTTTTTTCTTGACGCTAGCGCGGCTAGCGTTGAGTCGAAGGATGAGTTCCGTTTCACGCATTGAGCGCATAGATCGCCTAAAAATCTATAGTTCACGTAACATATATTATAGATTTCTAAATGATCTATACGCTCTATGCATGAAACGGAATGCAACCATAGTCTATACTATAGTGACTATGTTTATACGTCACCCTAATCAAATTTAATAATTATTAATAGTCCGTTGTTGTAAAACTGGCCAATCATAGCTATTCCTCTGAAGAATGGAATGACTGTGATTGGCCTTAGAACTACTAAGTTATTAAACTCGATTAGGGGTGACGTGTAAATATAACATGAGATTGTTCAATTTCTTACAAATTACAACTCTATTGTAGACCACGCCTGCCGCATGAAAAATTTTTGGTCGTAACTGTAAAGGTATATTCAGACAAAATAAGCGCAGATAAATATACAAGAAAATTAATTAGTCCATATGCATTAAGAAAATGGACCAATCTAGTACAATTGATCAATCAGAGTCCTAGCGTAACCACTGGCCATTAGCAATGTGGACTATATCGAATCCCATTCATTTAGCATATTTGATCTTATGTATACGGTTCCGGTTTATTATCTGATAGAAAATTAATTATTATAATATAACTATTATTTTCTAAACGTTAGAGATATTATACACGTGTTTCCCAAATGATTTCACGTTGATTAAAATAAAAAAAATTCTCTTTTTAAATTATGTCTGCTAATCATACTCAATTAATTTTCAATTATTATAAATAAATTATTATTTCCTAAACTATAAGAATTTATTCCTAAATTTGCTCAAACAATTCCCAAACGATTGCAATAATAAAAAATAAGAAATATTAAATTTGTCTGCTAAGTATACGGAGATAGTCAAAGGATATTGTTAAGTCTCAGGGACGCTCTTTTTCTCTCTATACCTCAGTTAATGAGAAAAAGTTGCTCTCTACTTTTATAGGGCAACCTGCTTCCACCGGCTATACCCCAGGGACGCCGAGAGCTAGGA
>JBCEZX010000005.1:363681-377073 GCA_039654345.1 Cataglyphis cursor
AACATATATCCATTCGTATATATATATATATATATATATATATATATATATATATATATATATAATATTCAAATAATAAATTTTATTATCCGGATATAAGATTTAAAATAGAAACCCCAAGAATTATTTCATACATTAAGAATTTCCTCGCTGTTGAGTTCGTTATTTATTAATTATTACGATTCCTTCCTTAGTGGAAAGAGAATCCGGTCCTTCCGAACGGCAGCTAAATACACGTAAGGCAGCTTAAAAAGGAATTGGCTCAAGCACCCGCAGACCCTAATTTTGTTATAAATTTATAATTTAAACTTTAGCTAGATCAACACACTTTTAATTAAGAATACAAGGATTACACAATATCCAAGTATCCAAGTACACAATACAAAATCTCGCCTTTCTTCTCCCTCTTATTCTTCTTTTTTTTATTCACTTGTTTCTTCTTCCCAGCGTCTTCACTCACTTTCACTCGATCTCCAACTGTCGAGAGTATCAACTTCTTTCTTCACATCTCGAATCGTCTGGTCTCTTAAGAGAGTCACATGATTTTGAGGAAGCCCTCCAGGATTTTGCAGAAGATATCAAAGAGAAATCGGAAGATTTCGGACAGAGATCCTGTGACCTCGAAACAGAGTCAAGTTTTTGCTTCTTTGAAGAACAGGCTCGGGAAAACTGGTACAGAGATCTCTCATCAGTTTCCTCCTTTCCTCGAGTCTTCTACTGACGAGATTATCATGTCGAACCAAATATTGTAAACCTTGATTTCATTATATCCTTCATATTAGTCCATCTGGCTTGATCATCTCATTTTTTGTTCCAGATTCTCAATTTCCTCTGGTCGTTTCTATCGAAATCTTTTAGATGAAGTTCGCTCCTTCTTTTACCATAAAAGTTGAAGACGATCAATAATCCTTTTATCTCAAACTTTCCATTTTTCTTTCCTCTACTCATTTAATAATTTATATAAAATTATTCAAATTATATATTTTGTAAATTTCCAGCCGGAATATAAATTTTTAGTTTCCTCGTTTAATTCTGATTGATATCCTCTGTACTTGTATCATCTGCGAGAATACATTTTTATTCATTCTCGCAATCACACATTTACACAAACACACATATCTCAGAACTTAAGTATATTTATTTATTAAATAAAAAAAATATAAATTTTCAAAAATTTTGAAATCCTAAATGTATTAAAAATAAATTTTTTCATTTTTTAATTTATTTCTTTGAATAAATATAGTATTTAACCTTTAAATACGAGTAATTTATTAACTGATTAACCGATCTCTTTCCTGAAAGCACACAAGGTTTTGTCCCGATAATAAGGATTCAGTTCCTTTATCGAAAAGAGACCACCGGCCTAACACAAGGGCTACGAATAATGTTAAAGCGACTTTCGGTCGTTGACCTGTTTTGGGTTCTAGTCTATTCGTTCGATTCTAGGCGCGCATCGTCTAGCGTTTGTCTAGAGTTAAGTAAGTTACCACCTCTTGCTGGCTCACAATTTAAAGAGTTTGGACGTAACATCAAGTACGAAGTATATATAAAGCCTACAAAAAAGAGATATTAACATAAGATACAAAATATATCTCTTCTTTAATAGTTTAACTTTTATTATAGTCTCAACAAGATATTTATATTAAACAAATTTCTGAAATTGGGCATAAATGAGATATATTAGTCCATTTATTGTCAATATGTTCGGGAGTCGACCGCGACGCGATTGCCCGAATCTTTTAGATGTGAACGCTCTGAGATGAGCGAGAAGCGACATGTAACGCGAATCCGCAGATTCGCTGGAGGATAAGGAGTATAAAATGAATACTGTCGTGACGTGTAGTTAATGATTATTTTATTTGTTAATAATAGGAGCGAGCGACGGCACGAGTTCCACGAATCCGTTCAGATATTTTGACAATGTCCTTTCCTTATCTGCCTTTCTCCGCGATTCAGAAATCTTGAAAGATCTTTTGTTAGAAATCCTCGCGAGAGCGAGGAAATCTTGCACGCGGCTGTCGGATTTGGCGCGAGGCAGGGGACATTCGTGATGCGAATAACTAGCATCGGCTTTCGGACTCTACTAGTTACAATCATAAGTCACAATTATAAAGCGAATAATAATACGTAAGAATTGCGGCGTCTCTCACAATAAAGCTTTACACTCGTTCGCATGCGAGAATGTCAGTTAAGCGATGCACAACAAGAATGACGATGGCGTATACAATACGAGCAAATTAACTTTTCTAGATTGTAAGAAACTCTTAAGAACACGTATAGAACACGAGCGAGATTGCGAACAGCAGCGCGAAAATGATACTTGAGAGGAGCGACCAGCTCGGTTCGTCATTAAGGACCGACTGACTAACCGCGCAGACTCGCGATCTGTCGAATAAAGGGAGTTTTTCAGCATCGAATATTCTAAAATCTAGGTGTTTGTCACACTTTTTCATTAGAGAGATCATGCGATCACGCACGAAACGGATGACCGCGACGCTGTTTGTCTTTGCTCGTGTTTTGATTTCGAGGATTATAGCGAATTTATCGGCGACGTTAGCCGTGGAAAATAATCGGTTAAATTTTATCTTTTGAATCGTTCAATTTTGAACATACCGCCTGCCTTGGAACGATAGTTCCGAAATAATTGATACAACAATCGCATTGAACGACAAGAGCGGATGCCATAATTAACAACATAAGCGAGAATAACGATACGATATGGTTTGATATACTGCCGCCCACTTTGACGGATTAACGTTCGCATCTTGATAATTTTAAACTTAATTTCACTGAATCATAGGAAAATTAAACGCAACGCAACGAAAGTGCCTAATTGCTCGTCGCCTCACTTAAGACTGGTAATGCGCACAGTTTGACAATCTCTTAAATTTAAAGGTGGCTGTTTTTACAGTGACGACCCGTACGAAGTCGTCAAACCCGGAATGACATTGCGATGACTCGGCCAAATTTCCATTTGCAGATTGGAAATGTCGGATTTCGCAGGAGAACGAGTTGCCTGGTCTCGAACTGCGGTTTCACCTTTCGCCATTTTGCTCGTTGTTGTAACGTGTTGATATGATCGTTGCTCCATAATTTCCAAAATCGCTCGGTGATGTGTCGAACGATTTGCCATCTCGAAAAACGATTTCCAATGAAATCGAGCAATGATGATTTCGAGTTTATAGTAAACGCGGATCCGATTATGAAATGATCGGGAGTGAGACACTCGTCAAGAGTGTCGGAGAGAGGCGCAATCGGCCGAGAACTCAGACAGGCTTCTATTTTACATAGCAGGCCGAGAACGCGGCGCAAATGATTTTTTGACGCTTCGAACTCTCGCCTCTCATAACCTGTCGAAATGTGGAGCAGATGGGGGTATGAAATTCCACGTTAAAATTTTTGGAAGCTGTTGTACTTAGAAAATTCGGATCTTGTAAGACTGACCGATAAGCGATTAATAATTCGGCTCCAACGAATGTTGTCCCGTTATCCAGGTACATAAATTGCGATAGGCCGCAACGAGCACAAGAGCGAGAATATGCATTTAAGAAAGGCGTGGAATAATCTGCCACTAATTCTAAATGTATCACTTTTGTCGCTAAGCAAATAAAGAGCACGATGTACACCTTGCGCGATGTAATGCCTCGCCCTGCGGAGGCGCGAATTTGCACGGGTTCCGCGTAATCAAGGCCGCAATGAGAAAAACAGCGAGTGTCCGCTAACACTCGTTGTTTGGGAAGATCCCCCATGATTTGTGAGGGAATAGCGGCTCGCTCGCAAACGCACGTGACATATTTGTGAATAACAGATTTTACAAGATAGAGCGCGCGAATTATTCAGAAGTCGCGACGCAAAATATTTAGCGTGAGTTGCGGTCCGGCGTGCAACGTTTTTAAATGAGCGTGATGCACGATTAATGTGACGAGAGGATGAGAGAATAAAAGAATCGTATGTTGAACCGGCATTGGCAACGGAGCTTTGTTAAGTCGTCTACCTACGCGCAGATATCCGTCCCAATCAAGGAACGGTCGAAAAGAGAGAATCGAGCTTCTCGCCGAGAAGCTTTGATTTTTTGTTAGCGAATTTATTTCCAACGGAAATAATGTAGATTGAATTGTCTTGTAACGGTCAGTTTTTCCCGAGCGTGATTGCGGGATAGCTTTGTCGGGATCAGGGCTCGGAAGGATAGCAAGTATGAAATACGAGCGTTTGTGTAAATAAATAATCGAATTTATTCAATTGGTCAGAGTGGTGGTCTACAATGTGTGTGATCGTGCGTGAATGTATAAATGCAGAAAATGAGTGTATAAATGCGGAATGCATGTATGGGTGCTGAATGAGTGTGATCGTAACAATGCGTGTGGAAGAATGGAGCAAATGTATGTGTAGATAAGCGTGGTGTCGGTGCATGTTTACGCCAGCGGTGCGTGTGTGTGAGCGGCTTGACGGTGTGTCGTGTATATGCGTGTACGTGTGTGTAGTACAGCGTGCGGCGCGATACAATATCGGATGCGATGAGGGTGTGTGTACAATGTGTGTGGGTGAATACGAATACGTTTGCGGGTGAATGCGATGCGTATGTAATGTCGGAACGCTTTATATTCGAGATGCTGAGAACCCTCAGTAGAGACTGGGCACACCCAACCTCGATCTAGATTTGAAAGCGTGTAGGTTTCAGGAGCTCTAGGCGTCGTACTGATTCTAGAGGCAGCGGAAAGGTTTTCTGCCTTTTGTCGCATCGAGAGCGACTTATTTATACCCGGTGTCGGCGGTTGCGTGTTGGCGCAGTTATTGTTTAAAACAATTTCGGCGGGTTGAGCCCGACCGCGGCTCGGAAATATTCGGGAACGGTCGGAGCGGTTTCCCGAGCGCGCGAATCGTGCTCCGGTACGGTGTGCCTAGCCAATATAAATAATAACAAACAAATACATATTTTCGCGTACTCTCGCGGTTATTTCAATGGGGCGCATAGCGCCTTCGCTCTAGAGGTCCCGTGACTGATGGGCGTGAGACGGCCGGTATTTTATATGCGCGAGATGCGCATTCGCCCTTCGGTCCGGCCGGTGGTCGTCGGGCGGCGGTATCCGGTGGACGGCCGGGTAACGATGTACGCATCGTTACAGTCCAATAGATTTTTGCGAGATTGCAATCCGATGCGGAGAGAGCAGCATTTCTTGATGCTGAAGAATGAGACACAGGCGAAAATGAAAATGAACTTGTGTCACGATGTGAGTGATTACGACATAAGTATTTATGAATTTGATTATATATGCGGTGACGCGGATCAATTTTGGCCACGATGAATATTTCGAAGCGAGGTCCCACCTAACGGTTGCTTGAGAGCATTGAAGCGAACTGAACCTTTCTTCGAGAGGTGCTTCCTTGGGAAGTCACGTATTGATACACGGCCATTTATTAGAAAAGCTAGCCATGGCCATGTCACCATAACTCGCGATTGATAAATTCATCGCCATATATTCCGCGTGAAGCGCAATCCGCGGGGTTGTCCTCTGTTAAAACATGCCTCCATTGAAGAAGACGAGTTTGAATGTCATTAATGCGATTGGCGACAAAAGTCTTCCATCGAGAAGGAGGTTGACTTACTCGAGCACGATCGTAGAATCCGTCCAGCAATACGGAATATCCTTATAACCATTCGATCCACGAACGAACTCTACAAGTCGTACGAGTAATAATGCTGCGGATAATTCGATGTGGTATACTCAGAGATTTTAACGGCGCGATCTTTGATTTAGCGACGAGCAAAGTTATGATTTTACCCGCTGACGACATGATTTTGATATACGTGGATTTGATATACGTTTGATAAGTTTGGTAAATTTCCGCGAGATCGCGCATCAATCAATTTGGTATCGTTTTGCCTCGAAAGTTCGTCTTTTCAAACTCATCCAGATAAAATTTCGTCCAAAAGTAACGCATTGTTTATGCTCAACAATTATTTAAAGCGAGTGGTTTGGCTGTTGTTACAAAAATGGAAAAGCGCCTCGTCTCACACGTCCACTGTTGCAGTGGCAAAATTAAAGGAATTGCGTTTTGAAATAATCCCTCATCCATCCTATTCTCCAGATTTGGCTCCGTGCGACTTTTTTCTGTTCCCAAATTTGAAAATCTGGCTCGGTAGAAAGAAATTCTCATCGAATGAGGAGTTGCCGTTAACGAGTATTTTGCAGGATTTGAGAAAGCTTATTTTTCCGATGGTAAAAAATTAGAAGCTCGCTGGACCAAGTGTATAGCTCTCGATGGAGATTATGTTGAAAAATAAAGTAGATTTTTTACAAAAAAAATGTGTTTTATTTGCTTTTTTATCAAACTTATCAAACGACCCTATACATATGCATCATACGCATGTGTCAATGCGTCCGCGAATCCGTGTATTTCGGCGTGAGTTATCCGATCCGAGTCCAATCCAGCGTATTATTTGCAAATTACTGAGATACGAGAGCCGCGAATAGATTTCTCTCCATTTTGAGATGTGTGGCTCGGAAATAATATCATCCCACTCTAATTTCATTCGCCAGAGTTGTTGCATAAAGATTTTCGCTGTAATCGTAACCGGAGTGACCCATTCAAGCGGATCGTAGAATTTCGCTTTCGCGGACAAGATCGTACGTTTAGTATCCGGAGCGCTATTCGCCGTGACAGGCGAAATTCGAAAATATCGTTTGCCAGATTTCATCCGATTCCGAGAATTTTGATCTGTTTGTCTTCAGCGAGAGATTTTTTCATTGCTAAACCGTGATCTGCTTTGTCGATATCTTCGAAAAGACAAGGCGAAATGCTTACCCATTTTCGTAATATGAATCCGCCACGCTTTAATATGGAATTTAACTGAACGCGTGCTTGTCGAATTCGAATCGTATCGTTAGCTCCGAAAAGTAAGTCGTCGATATAAATATTATCGCTCAAGATAGGAACTGCAAGCGGAAAATGTTGTCCTTAATCGATGACTAATTGTTTTAACACCCGAAGGGCTAGAAACGGAGCACACGACATTCCGTACGTAACCGTTAACAGTTGACAATCGATGAGCGGTTCCGAAAGCGACGATTTCCATAAGATTCGTTGATAACTTACGTCACGTGGATCGATACGAATCTGGCGATACATTTTCGCGATATCTGATGAATAGACGTATCTATATCTACGCCATTGTAGAATAACGGACATGAGATCGGTTTGTAATTTCGGTCCGGTGATTTAAATGATCATTTTGAGATGTGCCGTTCGACGTAACGCTCGATGCGTTGAAAACAACGCGAAGACGCGTAGTAGCTACTTTTCCGTATCTTTCTGTGATGCGGGAGATAAACATGTTGTTTGATTGAATTTTGAGCTATTGGCGCGGGCCGCATATGCCCCAGCCGTCGATAGTCAGAAATGAATTCGCGATATTCTTTCGCAACTTCCGGTTTGTCGTGAAATCTGCGGAGTGATGAATTTAACATTTTTTCCGCACGAAATCCTGAATTTTTCATGTCAATCGGAGGATCCTTCTTGAACGGTAGCTACACGACATACTGTCCATCAGAGTCGTGAGAATGAATTGAGCGAAAATGCTCTTCACACTGCTTCTCGTGCGGTGTGAGATGAGTTTGTCGTGGGAGTTCCTCGACCTCCCAATAGCGACAAAGTTCCTCTTCGAGCGAGGGAGAACCAACAATATGATGAGTCGAAACGCGAGTGAAAGCGCAGTTTCCGGAAAGAATTGTCGGCGAAGAATCATTAGTCATTGATGACATAATTGGTCCCGAAATTATCCATCCGAGGATAGAATTCTGAGCGATAGGTTGTCCGATGATTCCTTTGCGAACACCGTCAAGAATTATGTTGTTATAGAGATCTGTTCCGAGACTGAGATTTATAGGATCGAGACTCGTCAGATCCGCGTCTGCTCGCGACAAATCAGAGAGATAAGAGAATGACGAGGAATCCACATTTTGTCTAGGAGTGTAAAAAGTTAACGAATTTATAATGAGCGCGGTGATCGAAAGCGACGGTGTGAGAGTCGCGAGGCGATATGAAAATATGCGTCGCGTGTTGAAAGATCGCCGCGTAATTTCCGCCGACGGCAGAAACGGAGATTGGCATGCGAATGCATTTGGCGCGTAAGATTTGCGCTAAACTTTCAGAAATGAATATCATCTCAGAGCCCTGATCGAGGAGGATTCGAATAACAGCGGTACGACCGGACGGGCGGCGCACCATGACACAGACCGGCGCTAATAAGACGGGTGATCGCTTTCTCGTTGAAGCGATCAACGAATTGACTTCCTAAGTCGGTTCGGAAGTTTGAAGCGCCGAGCAATTAGGCTGTGCATTTTTCGCACTTTAACAGGAATCCGAGTCAACATGTAGCATCGAATGTTTCTTGTGACAAACCCGACATGAATATTTGCTTTTGCCTTCTTGTGCTGAATGCTTCAAACTCAAACAATTAAAACAACGTTTCTGTTGCTTCACGTTATCTCGACTCGCATTTTTTCTCACGAACGTAGGACATACATTTATAAAATTTCGAGCTGGACATAATGAGCACTTAGATTGTGCGATAGCAGCGTTAACTCGCGAGGCGGCGACTGGTTTTGCATTGTTTTTAGAGGCTGACGCGGGAGCGGATGCTTCTAACGCGCGAGCGCGAGATTGAAGAAATCGAATTAAATTTTCGTGAAACTGCGGAGCGTCTGTCTCGTTTATTTTAACATTGCACGCTTTACGCATCGCCGAGTTTAATTTTTGTATAATGAGGTAAACGATAATGTCATCCCACAATTCTTCCGACTTTCGATCTAATTTTTTCAATGACGCTAACGCAATATTGATTTTATCGCATAGAGTTTGTAATTCCGAAGACTCACGCGTAATGTGAGATAAGTTAAGCAATGTCGAAAGATGAGTGTTTATTGACCGACGTTTGTTCTCGTACCGCGAGATCAAAGCATTCCACGCTATTTCAAAATTAGCGACGGATATCGAGATGTTCGCGATACATGCCAGCGCGCGACTCTTTAGACACGATGATAAAAAATGCATTTGCGAAAAGTCAATAATATCGGGATTTCTGATAATTAGCGTAGTAAATCTATCGCGAAATTTCCCATTCGTCGTAATTATCATCGAACGGAGGTAATTTAATAGGCGGAAATTGCGATAATGAAAACGCTGAAATGTCCGCGGACAGCCTCATTGAAGACAAAGATGAATTTGGACTTACGACCGGCTCCAACCTCTCCAGGATTTCCGCCATGTGATCCAGAGCGTTGTGATAGGCTGCGGAGATCGAGTCAAAATAATTCTCCTTGAAATAGGTAAAAGATAACCGGGGTGTCTTCCTCTGCGACACCTCGGTATGTCCGTTGGAGAATTGAATCCAGATTTCCTTGAGCGATGAAATCCTCGAGCGCACCTTTGCCGGAGTTAGATTACTCCTGCCGATTTTTTTGAAATTCTGGAGGTAGCGTTCGATCAAACGCTGCAGCTGCTGCTGATGTACGAAGTTCTCAGACATGTTGCCACAGAATATCATTCGCGAATTCGTGTAGATTATTTTATTTGTTAATAATCGGAGCGAGTGACAGCACAAATTCCGCGAATCCGATCGGATATCTTGACAATGTCTTTTCCTTGTCCTTTCTCCGCGATTCGGAAATCTTGCACGCAGCCGCGAATGGATTTTGACGCGAGGCAGAGGACATTCGTGATGCGGATAACGAGTGTCAGCTCTCGGATTCCACTAATTACAATCACAAGTCACAATTATAAAGCGAATGATAATGCGTAAGAATTGCGGCGTCTCTCACAATAAAGTTTTACACTCGTTCGCACGCGAGAATGTCAGCGATGCACAACAAGAATGACGACGGCGAAGACATATACGATATGAGCGAATTAACTTTTCGAGATTGTAAGAAACTCAAAAAAAACGCGTAAGAAAGAACACGAGTGAGATTGCAAACAGCAGCGCGAAAATGATACTTGAGACAATCGACCAGGTTCATCATCAAGGACCGACTGACTTATGACCGCGCAGACTCGCGATCTGCAAATTCCAATAAAGGGAGTTTTTCAACGTCGAATGTTCTAGAATCCAGGTGTTTATCACACTTTTTCATTAAAGAGATCATGCACGGAACGGGTGACTGCAAAGCTGTTTGCGTTCGCTCGTGTTTTGATTTCAAGGATTATATCTCGAAATTATTTATCGGCGACGTTTGCCGTGGAAAATAATTGGTTAAATTTAATCTTTTGAATCGTTCAATTTTGAACAGTCTATTTAAAGCAAAAAAATCGTAATTTTTATAAAAATTAAATTGCAAGTTTTATAAATTAAATACATTATATAAATTATTATTTTTATTTATTTAATTATCAAATAATTTATTTATTTAATTATCAAATGATGAATTTTATATAAACCAATTTTATATTCAATATTACTATGATAGATATTTTCTGTTTCATGCATAATGCGCATGATGCATTATTTATCCTTGTTGTACACCGAATGTTAACAAGGATAAATGTATTATGCGCATTATGCGTGAATCGAAAAGCACTCGATATAATAACGGTATAACATATGTTATATTATATGTTGTATTTATAAGTGGGAAATTGCAATTAACAGCAGTACTTATGTATATTACTTGCTCGTTTCACTCTTATATAACATTAATATAAAAGTGTTTACTGGTATAATGTCTGGCTAACCTGACACAGAATATCTTCTACATACTATAAACTTTTAAATATTTTTTAACTTTATAAAGATTTAAAATTTGTATCTTTTTTATTTTTAAATATAAAAAAAAATAAGCTTTTATCATTATTGTAAACAAATAAAAAAGTATCCTTGGATTTTATGGCGAAAGCGTAGCAGTCGTCAATTCGTCATACACAGTAATATGTTAGAATGGGGAAAAAGTCATATAAAATATTTTGTTTGTAATTACGGCTAATTTCCAATTTTTCTAATTCTTTATTATCTGAATAAATATTTACTTTCTATTGAACAAATGTGATTTTCTCAAAAATAGTTAGTTATATTTGATGAAATAAAATAAGAATATCTTTTTTTAATGAAAGATGTGAAAAATCTAAAAATATTTTAAAGTGAAAGAGACCTACCGGCTTCTAAGTTTTGTAAATTAAATGTTTAATAAAAGAGTTATTATTGAGTAAAGTCTGGCTAATTAGCGCCGATTTTTAGCTGGGCATGTCAGTGAACCGCTGGTAGTGTGCGAGCGCTCCATCGCTACAACGGCGCACTACCAGGCGGCTCACTGATGTGCGTCTGATTAAAGGTCGACGTTGATTGGCCAGATTTTACTCAATAACAACTCCTTTATTAAACGTTATAGAAAAAAATGATTCAGAATTTTTCTTTTCAGTGTGACTCAATCTACCTTCACACTTCGGATATGACAAAAATTACCGGACACCCTATATATAATATATCTATTATACAGGGAGTCAATCGCTCTAATAAAAGAGTTATTATTGAAATCTAGTCTATTATCGTCAATCTTTAGCCGGGCGCACGTCGATGAATCGCGCGCCAGGTAGTGTCCGAGAGCGCAATTGTTAACAATGGCGCACGACCACTACCAGGCGCGCGACTCATTGACATGCGTCCAGCTAAAAATACTATTTACCCGAGAAAAAAAATCCATATATAAATATATATATATATAAGGCAATATATATAAATAAATATGAAATATGCCCATGTACAACTATATATGATTATATGTAAATTATATATGATTATATGTAATTATGTACCCAGGTAGCAAAAATAGCTATTTTGACGTAATTTTGACGTCAAATTTGATCAAAATGATGTCAAAAAGACTACTTTTGCTACCTGGGTATGATGGTATATCACACATAAATTCGTATAATATATACCTATATAATATTATAAATATACATATATAAATATACAATATTTACAACATATAAATACATAATATTAATGTAATAAATATAGAAAAATTTAAATAATTTATTTTATAAAATTAAAGATTTTATTTATATGATATTTCTCTATTTTATATTGTAGATAATAACTAAATAATTTCACTTATTCGAATAGAAATTGTCCAAATAAATAAAATCGGACATTTATCTATCCTATCTGATTTTCCAAAAATCAGTTCAATATCTGAATTCCTTCTATGGAATCGTATAAGAAATTGAACTGATAGAAATAATAACATATATAAGTTAGCCGTATTTTACAGGCTTCATATATACTTGTAACAAGAATTTGAATATGGGTATAGATAGTAAGGAGCGCGCCGCATAGCGGTAAACGAATGAATTATAATTCGAATACAATTGTATAAAACTATATGCAACTACATACGCTATGTATAATTGCATACAATTTTATTCAATGAATATAACATATTATACAGGATGTCTGGCAACTTTTGACACACCCGAAGTATGAAGGTAGAATGCGGTCAAACTGAAAAGAAAAGTTCTGAACTTTTTTTGTATAACGCTTAATAAAAGAGTTATTATTGAATAAAGTTTGGAAATCATTGCCGATCTTTAGCCGGGCGCATATTGATGAGCCGCGCACCTGGTAGTGTGCGTGAAACATTCAGCTGTTACAGCGACATATCACTGACTTCTTTATGAAGTGTTATAGAGAAAAATGATACAGGATTCTTTTTTGTTTCGTCAAGTCATCACGAGGCACACTTCTTGACACCGGAAAAGGAAGTCCTAATTACCTAATTTATATATGAATTATATATATTTATATATGCATATATATGGGCTTTTTTTCCCGAGTACTGAATAATAACGTCTTTATTAAGCGTTATACAAAAAAAATGATATAGGACGTTTCTTCTCAGTTTTATCTGCTCTACCTGCACGATGAGTGATGCGACTCTGGACACCCTGCATACAGGGTGTCCTACCAAAAGTAACTACCCCCTTTTATCTCCTAAACTAAAAGAGGTAATTATATAGAATAATGCTTTTTCCGAATTTTGACAAATATAATTGGGTCTCTCTAAAAAAATCTTTGTTGTAGACTTAACAGTCGGGGGAGCCTCCCTCCCATCATCCCCAACCTTCCAAAAAACAAATTAAAGTTTCACAATTTTAATGCTTTTTCTATTATAAAATAAGGAAAAATAAAGTTTGTTTACATTCTATTTACATAGATCAGACGTCGAAAAAGTGTTTGTATATACTTATACAGACAAAATTCCTCCGATTTCTGGTTTAAAATTAAAATTTGATTTGGATTAGGTTAAGGGTTTCCTAGAACTTTCCATGTACCAGGTGTGTCGGTAATTCTTTTCCGGTTTTTTCGCTAAAGAAAACACGTTACTTAGAATGGATAGTTAA
>JBCEZX010000005.1:507933-520539 GCA_039654345.1 Cataglyphis cursor
CATCGCCTTAGTGGGGGATCGCGGTGCCCAGCGGCGGCTCACGCGGTGGGCTCGCCGTTCCGCAGTGGCGCGGAAATGAGAAATTTATGGGGCGCCAAGCGCCAGCCTCTCTTGCGGACGGGTGGACGGTCCGCGAGGCTTCAGTAACGACACAGGTCGTTACACGCATAAGAATATATTACTGCTTTGTGAAATTAGTAGTGACAATAGATGATAGCTTTTTCTTTTTTTGTTTCTTTTTCGTAATACATCAATTATTCGTGTATGGTCAATAGCCTCAATAATGCCTTACAGATTAGCTAATGGTAGAGAGCATAACATAAGCACTTATATCTACCGTAGTTATGACGTGAAGTAAGGCGGAGAAAAACGCATAAAGGTTACTGTATAGATGCGGAAAGTGCGTCGGACGACGACTTATAACTTACGAATTAACAGACGTAAGCACTTACATCTCATTCTCTGCCATCAGTCTTAATTCTTTAGTTCGGCATGAATAGAAACACAATGTATTCAAAAAATATAAGTCGCCATGAAATTCACGCAATTATTTTGAAAAATAAGGATGAATCAGAGCATATGCGGAAGCAACGTGTTCTAAATTATTTAATCGACTTGTTTAATTTAAGTGAAGATAAAAATGGAAAAAAAAGAACTATCAGTTTATATGAGAACGCATTTTTTTCATATATACTTTAAAAATGGAGAAATAGCATGCGTATTAATGAACGTTTTTTATGTAAAAATGAAACATGGTTAAATCAAGAGATAAAATTTCCGTTTTGTGTTTATCGAAATCTTCCCAATACATCTAATAATATTCGTGGTCGGCCACAAAAAATATTTAATGAATGTAGTGAAAGAAGTAAACGACGAAAAACTGAAATTTTACGGAAAAATCAAAGTACAGCAGAACTATCTTATACGGCATCTATGAATTTACGTGCGGATGGCAATGAGGCAGCTGCCAAATTAATAAAAGAAGCTATTAATAATAGTCCTACTAAAGCAAAACAGATATTACATAAATGGAAAAAAACTGATACGACGATTGCAAAACTTTCTCCAGAAGAAGCTATTTCACTTATTGTCACTGCTAATCTCACAAAACATCAATATATTCTTATACGAAATGCAGCGAAACAACACAATCATAATTTATATCCGCCATATAACAATATAATACAAGCAAAAAGCATTACGTATCCGGAAGGAATAAATATTACTGAAAAAAAATGTGAAATAAAATTGCAATCTTTATTGAATCATACTTGTGGCAGAATTCTCAAATATTTACAGTATTTTCCTAATTCTACATGCAATTATCTGACATTAATATGCAAATGGGGTTTTGATGGAAGTTCCAGCCATTCTTGCTATAAACAGAAATGGATAACATCAGGAATTAGCGATGAGAGCATTTTTGTAACTTCTCTTGTACCTTTAAAGTTAATCAATAATACAACGAAAGAAATTATATGGAAAAATCCTCGTCCATCTTCTACTCGCTTTTGTAGACCTATAAGATTACAATGGCTTCAAGAAACTGCTGTTATATCAAAGGAAGAAACAAGATATATAAATCAACAGATAAATATTCTAGAACCTTTCATATCAAATAATTGTAAAGTGAATTGTAAATTTTCTTTAACTTTGACTATGATCGATGGAAAGGTAATTTTATCTTTTAGCTATAATTTATTTTCTACTTATTTATGACTTTGATAATTAAAATTTTATATTTACAGACATGTAACGCTTTAACTGAAACATCCAGTATGCAGTGTTATATTTGTGGAGCTAAAATTTCTCAAATGAATAATTTAAAAAATTTAGAACGAAGATTAGAAAATCCCTCAAACCTCAAATTTGGAATATCGATTCTTCATTCTTATATTAAATTTTTTGAATGTATCTTACATATTTCTTATCGCTTAGATTTTAACCAATGGAAAGTAAGAGCATTATTATAATTATTGTATTATTTGTTTTTAAATTCTTGTTTAATCTTTATTATATTTATTGGTTATTTATATTTTTAGACAAGCACATCCGATGGCACTAAGATACATATGAAAAAGCGGAAAAAAATTATACAGAATAAATTTCGATTTCAATTAAGATTATTAATAGATATTCCGAAACCCGGTTACGGAAATACGAATGATGGCAATACAGCGAGACGATTTTTTCAAAATCCTACAAAATCTGCCGAAATTACTGGTATAATTAATTTAACTGATTAAATAAGTATTTTTATGTTTTTATAAATGTATTCTTATAATGAAATATAAAGGGCAAACAAGGTTTTGGAGATAATAAAAACGAATTAATAAGTAGAATTCTCTCTCTTTCTTATAACGGTTTTGGTCCAAGCACAAGATTTTGTCGTAATTTATCTTAAGAAAATTATTAAATAAATATATAAAATATTTTAAATATTTATATAAATATAGAAAAATATTCATATTTATTTAATAATTTTTTTAGAATAGGTTAATTATGTAACTAAAAATTTGTGCTTGGTTCTTATTTGCCTTTTATATTTTATTATTTTGATATTATATATTGTTAGAATCATTTATAATTTTATATTTTAGTCTTTGGCATATTTTAATTTTAGGAGTGGATAAAAGACTCATTGTTCGCTTTAGTACAATATTGAAAACATTATCCAGCAATTACAAAATCAATATCTATACTTTTCATGCATATTGCCAAGAAACGGCTAAGTTATATGTTAATCTTTATCCATGGTATTACATGTCGCCTACTGTTCATAAAATTTTAATTCATGGATCATCTATAGTAAAAGAAGCAATACTTCCCATTGGGCAGCTTTCAGAAGAAGCTCTCGAGGCTAGACATAAAAATATTAAAAGATATAGGGAACATCACACAAGAAAAACGTCTAGAATTAAGACAAATGAAGATTTATTTAAACGATTATTACTCTTACTTCTGATCCGTTAATTTCTTCCCTTCAAAAATCTTCTAAACGTCAATTAGAAATTGCTCCAGATGTACAAAATCTTCTTTTTATAAATAATGAAGAATCAAGAGAATTTAATAATAATGAGGAAATTAATGACGAAATTTGATTCAGAACCTAATCCATTTTGATATTTTTTTAATAAGCATTATCTTATGGTTTAATTATAGGTTTAATTATTTAATTATTTATTTATAATTTGTGAGACAATTTTTAAAAATGTCCGAATTATAAAAAAATATAAATAAACATTTAAAAACAAAATTAATATTGCCGGTGTATCTTTTTATTATAAATGGTAATCATTTGTTTTGGATTGAAATAATAACTTTCTAATTGCAAACAACTACTTCAAAAATGTATATGTACATAGTTTTATTACACTATAATAAAAATATATACTTTTGGCCAGTTTTTTTAAATTCTGGACCACTGGCGGCGTGACCGTGGGAGCGGGCCGATGAGGTCGATGGTGACGTGCTCCCACGGGCGGTTTACGTTGATCGCGTGTAGGTTGCCGGCGGGTTTTTGTTGCAGCGGCTTGTGCGCCAGACAACGGCGGACGTACCCGGCGATGTCTCGGAACATCCCGGGCCAGTAGTATCGCTGGGCGATTCGGGCGATTGTTTTCGCGACCCCCCCGTGTCTGGCGGTGGGCGCGTCGTGGAACTGCCGTAATATTTCCGGTCTTTGTTCCCGTGGGACGCACACCTTCCACTGCTCCTCCGTAGGGGTGTCTTTAAAATCGAGCGTGTGTAGGAAGTGCCGATATAACGTGCCTCCCCTGAGACGGTAGTCGGGGTGTGCGGCGGGTTCGCGGTGTATTTTTTCCATGATTTGGTTGTACCAGCGACATTGGACGGCCTGAATCGCGTTTACCTCCGGTTGGCGGGAGAGGGCATCGGCCACGCGGTTGAGAGTGCCGCGACGATATTTGATGTCGTAATCGAATTGCTGGAGCTCGAATAGCCAACGGGCGAGGCGGCCGGTCGGTGCCTCCAGTTTTTGGAGCCAGCGGAGCGACTGGTGGTCGGTGATGACCGTGAAGGCATACCCTTCCAGGTAGTTGCGCATCCGCTGGATGCCCCATACGACCGCGAGACATTCGAGCTCCGTCGCGCTATAATTGCTTTCGGCATCGGTTAGGGTGCGACTTGCGTAGGCGATGACCCATTCGCCGTCCTCGTGGTATTGCGTCAGGACGGCTCCGAGGCCGCTGGTACTCGCGTCGGTTTGTAGATAGAAACGTGGCTGAAATCGGGGCACGCGAGTACGGGCGCGGTAGTCAGAGCGTCTTTGAGCTGTTTAAATGCCGTTGTCTCGTTTTCTCCCCAGACCCAGCGGGCGTTCTTTCGAGTGAGACGCGTGAGGGGCGCGGCGATTGAGAAATTCTTGATGAAGCGCCGGTACCACGATGCCATCCCCAGAAACTGGCGTATTTGTTTAATTGACCGTGGTTCCCCCCAGTTTGCGATTGCGCTGACCTTTTCTGGGTCGGTGTGGATTCCCGCGCGGTCCACGACGTGGCCCAGATACTTTAGCTGGTCTACGCAGAACCGGCATTTCTCGGGGTTCAGGCGGAGACGGGCTTCGCGGAGGCGGCGAAAAACTTTGGTGAGCAGCTCGAGGTGCTGCTCGAATGTCCGGCTGATGACGATGATGTCGTCGAAATATACGAACACGTTCGGCTCGAGCGCGGGACCGATGACGGAATCGAGCAGGCGTTGAAACGTAGCGGGTGCGGAGTGCAAGCCGAAAGGCATGACGCGGAACTGCATTAGCCCCTTCCCCGGTACGGTAAATGCGGTGATCGGGCGGCTTTCCGGTGCGAGGGATACCTGCCAGTACCCGTTCTTGAGGTCGAGAGTGGTGCGATATCGGGCCCCTCTTAGCTTGTCCAATGTGGCGGTGACCTGGGGCAATGGATACGTGTCTTTCTCGGTGACGTCATTTACTTTTCGGATGTCAATACAGAAGCGATGTTTCCCGTCCTTCTTCCGGACGATCACGACGGGTGAGCTTCATGCGCTCCGTGACGGCTCGATGATCCCGGTGCTCTCCATCTCCTTTACCTCAGCGTCGATAATTGCCTGCATGGCGGGATTCCGTGGTCGATATCTTTGTTTTATCGGCGTTTGGTTTTTCAGGCGGATCTGATGTTCTATCATCGGCGTGGGCCCGGTAACAGCCTGGAATTTAGGCAGCTCGCGTTCCAAAAAGGCGTGTAAGCGATCGCTCTCCTCGGTCGTGCGGGCGGCCAGACCGCCGGTCATGCCGCAGGCTGGCTGGCGTTGTTGGTCGTGTTTTTGCCGGGGTGGGGCGATTATCATTCCCAGTTGGCCCCACAAGTCTACTCCGATGAGCATAGCCTCCTAGAGGGCGGGCAGGATCGTGAAGACGTGGGTGCATGTGCGCCTTTGTGCAGGGTTGCCGGATATACCCTTGCGTCTCGGCGTGCGTGACGTCGGCCAATTGTATTTGGCCTTCCGCGGTGACGGGTTCGATGCCTCGCTCCCTCATTCTCTCAATCGTCTCGGCGTTGACGAACGAGAGCTCGGAGCCGGAGTCTAATAGTGCATCTAGGCGGATTCCTCGTATTGAGACGGTTATGTACGGCCGTGGCGTGTATCTCACGCCGGGTGAGGCGTCCGGGAGTCGGCCGTAGCATTCCCGGCGCGGCTGGCGTTTCCCGCCGGTGGATGGCAGTCTTTCGTTAGGACCCCATCTTTACCGCACTGTGAGCAGAACCGCCGGGGCGGGCGTTTGCAATCGAAGCGTGTGTGCCCTCGCTGCTTGCAGCGCCAGCAGCACTCGTCGCGCTGGTATGTTGCGGCGATAGTGGGCGCGGTCGTGGCGCCTTTTGGCGCTTTCCGTAATTCGCGGTTTTCCTGCTCGATCCCCTCGAACTCGGCGGCCTCCTCGAGCAGACCGCTTAGGTCGCGTACCTCGCGACGTTTTACCTACCCCTTGTATTCGGGGCGCATGTTCGCGTAGATTCGGGCGAGCTGTTGCTCGCGGGTGAAGCCCCCGGCGCGGCGCATCATCGTCATCATGGCGTCGGCGTACGGTGCGAAATTTTCGTTCTCGCGTTGCTGGCGGTCGGCAATCTGTCGCTCCAGGTCCTCCTGGTAGCGCGGCGGTAGATAGCGGCGGCGGAAAGCGCGGTGGAAATCGGCCCAGGTCTCCCAGTCGTGCCGGTTGTTGCGGGCCCATGCCAATGGGTCCCCGCGTAATAGCTCTGACAACCTTCTGAGTAGTTGCTCGCCGGAGAACCCATATTCCTCGAGTAGGTCGCTGGTCTGTTCGAGGAACTCGACGGGGTCGCGGCCGTCAAATGGCCGTCACCACTTGCGGAGCTGATTGAGGATCGGGTTGTCCGGTGTGCGGTCGGTCGGAGTGGTCGGTGGGTGTACCTCGATTCGCGGGGTCGGGTGCGGCCCGCGGTTTTCACCGAATTCTTCCGGGTGCGCTTCGACATATGTGCGCATGCGGCTTCGGATCTCGTCGAGTGTGCCGGTCGTGTCGAGGTCGTACGTGGCGGCGATCGCCGCGAGTTTTTCCTTCGGTAGGCCGTAGAGCCACGCTCTCATGTCGGACGGCGCTTCGGCTGACCAAGCCTCGAGAAGACGAAAAAAAAAACTGTGTTTCTACGGACGGTCCCTGTTCGGGCGCCAATTGTAACGGGCCGCTTCACGAGCGGTCTCGTGTGCGCGGACAGCGCAATCGGAATCAGGATTCGTGAAAGGGTTGAAGCACAGTTTAGGCGACGTGAGATAAAAATGCGTCGTTTATTTGCCTCGCGAAGGCAATGGTCAGCTGTTACAATTTTTATCTATTTATAACAGTATTCGGTTTATTTTGACGCGGGTCTAGACCATGTTTTGCGCGTCTAGTTAAAAGGCCCGTGATGCGGGGCGCGTGCGGTAAGGCGGGCGTGTTTTGCCGGCGCGTGGTTTGTTGGCGCGCGGCGCGCTCGGTGCGGCGGGCGCGTGTTGTCGGTGCGCGATTGTGGGCACGGGGCGCATGCGGCAAGGCGGGCGGTGGTGCTTTTATTCAAAGTGCAATATTCGATATATCGCAAAGGCGCTCTTTCGTTAGCGAAACGGATGCGTACAATTTATTAACCGGGTGGTCGGTGGGGACTGCAGGGCAGCGGCCTGCAGTCGGTTTCAGCGTCGGTGTCGGTGACGCGGCGCGTGTCCCCAGAGCAGGGTCGGAGGAGGCGCTATTGCGCAAGGTTCGGACGGTCAGGCGTGTGAGCCGTAGTGCTCGAGAATGCTCGAGGAAAGCGGCGAACTCGTCCACTTTCGTTCTGCTACGGGGGTTGTTGGGTAGGAGTCGTCTCTAGAGCAGATAGTCGAGAATACTCGACGGAGGCTGCAAACACGTCAACCTCTGGTTTACTATCTTTCGACGGTTTTGGAACGGTTACTGGTTATCTTTCGAGCGTACTGCTCGAGCGGATTCAGGTGCCGATCTGGTCCAGATCTGTGATCTGTCGGGCTTTTTATACCCTTTCGGTAACGGCGCCCGCGTCGTTTAATGGCCTCCGCGGAGTGGGGGAAACGGCGCGGGAGTTCTTTAGCGGGAGCTTTTTAGCTCGTAGCGTTCGGCACTTTTCGGCAGCGCTCGGCGCTACTTGGTGGTCGTGTGTGGTTACGATTAAAATAGGGTGCTAGGTGCCTCTGCCTTTGCCCGGCTGGTGTTCGCCGGGCGGCAGACTTCCGACGGGCGACATGTCGGAAACGATGGGGGATGCATCGTTACATAGTTTTATAATGTGTCATGTTATGATGTTTTGTTTTTAGATTATCCATAAAAAGATTGCAATATTTTACATGATGTTTTTCTATTAATACTCCAAACAGTTCAGCGCATTCCTCTTGGAGATATTTTGCATTAACCAAATCATGAATCTTACGTAAAATCAAATAATATTCCCATACATCATCATGGCAAACATCTTCTCCAATAATAAATGGAAATAAAAACAGAAAATAACTCTTTTCACTAGCTGAAAATGATAATCTCTTCTTTTTTACATCATCTTCTCTTAAAGGTGGAAGTCTGTTAGAAATATTATTTAATGCATAATCAAAACCTTTTAAACACTCATTTAAAGTATTAAGAGATACATTTTTGATATTATAAATATAGTGATATAATATATGGCTCATCCTATATTTATATACTCCTTCATCAAAATCATGCATTTTATCTACAGCAGCATTAATTGTCACACGAAAATAATCAACTTTATTCCATACACTATTTTCTTTTACGCCATTTTCTTTATATTGTTCAAAAGAAGATCATTATTATAATTTTGTTCAGTGCGCAAAAGATCTGTTTTTTCAACTGGACATAAATGAGAATTTTTTCATAATTCAACTGGACATAAATGATCATTTTTTGATATTTTACAGAATTGACAAAAATAGGTAGCATTAAAACTTTCAGTGAAACCTAAAGCTGAGTTTAATCCGAGATTGTCACCCAAAACAAGACCTAAAGCAAAATAAATATGGAAAGAGCCTTCTTTTGTTTATATTTCTAAACCTTCTTTCTGATCAACAAAAATGGTAAAGATGCTCGTATTTGAGAAATGACTTCGGTCAACTGAGTGAAAAAGAAGAGCCATAAAAATATTTTCTAGCTGAGAAAGAAACTGAGGAGGTGTAGACATGGAATAAAATAAAAAAAACCAAGTTTTTGAATTGAAGCATGAGATCCAAGTGGATTACATACTTCAAGATCGTCATAATAAGTAAAAGAGGGAGGACTGTTTTTCCTTTAAAAAATGTATTTTATGTTGCCATAATTCGTCTTGAATAAAATTAGATATTATACCTTTTTCTTTTGATAGATTATCCATGTAGTCTAAAATAATCTTCAAAATTCCAGGAAAAGATAAAAAATTCTGAAGAATTTTTCATAGGTATAAATTTGGCTTTAATATCGCATGTTTTTTTCATTAGTCTACGTTGAATTATTTTGTCACGAAAATAACTTCCAATAATATAATCATAAGATTTGATAAAATATCCACTATTTTGAAACTTTGTCAATCGAAGATACTCTGTTTCCATACCTTTAAGGTTCTTTGAAAAGTTCTAATTTATTTTGTATTTCACTCAAAATATTTTGATCTACTGGTTTACTTTCTAAGTAAAAAATAAGTGATGAATTTAGTGACGAGTTTACAATAATATCCAAAAGATCACGAGTATTATCTATAATATCCTGTACAATATTCTGAGAAAGATTAGGATTGGCATAAAATTTGGCTACGAATGATAAAGCAAAATCCTGTACATATTCAACAGCATTGTCAAATGATTTATAATTTTCATTGTCACTAATGTTTTTATCAATATCGTTACTCTCGTTTTCAAAATCGTTAGTATTTTTATTATTATCAGCACTTAAACGATAATTTGATGTTACTCAATGGAATTTATGGAATGTGAGTAAATGTCTCCGAAATGATCGCCATCCATTGCAAGCTCTCAAACATTGATGTTCTGGACACTTAATTTTTCCTTTTAAATTTAGTTTGTGATAAAGTTGAATATGAAGGTAAAGTACTTTTATCGTACGAAGACTCTCAACCTTACATGCTTTGATTATACAACGAGGCATATTAATGATTCAAATATTTATATGATTTAAAAGATAAGATTTATTCTATCTAATAATAATATATAATTATTAGATATTATATCAATTTCTAGTATGATTTATTGTTTTTTTTTTAAATAATTTTGTTTTATTTTTTTTGTGATTTTTTTTAAAGAATGCTTTGATTAATTAACGTTTTGATTAATAACAAAATTAAAAACACTTTGGAAAGAGAAATAAATCTTAAAGATAATATCAATAATACTATACAATAATAAGATAAACAATTACTCCATTATATTTTCTAAATTTTTTAGTTCTTTACTTACTTGTGCTATAACTTTATCCCAAGAAGTTTTTAATTGATAAAGGCCATGTTGGAGAAAATACCAAATTGTTTCACTCTGTAGTGGATAATGTGCATGAAGTGCGTGAATTGCTTTGAAACAAACATCCACAGCAGTTTTGCAATCATTAAAATGATAGTAGTTTTTATCAATCACAACGTAGGAATCTTTACATTCAGCCAATGTCGCTCCAAGAGCAATAATTAAAGGTTGAATTTTATATTTCATGCGTTGTGCTCTTAAGATAATTCTTTCTATAGATGGTGTTAAATCGTTGTTTACCTGCCAAAAATACATATATTTTAAAGATTTCAAAAACAATAATTAAAATGTAATTATAACTTTATTTAATAATTATAATCATTGATAAATTAAATATTTATTACTGAATAAGTATAAATTAATAATAACAATTATAGTTTATTAAAAAAATATACTTTTATATGAAGTAAAAATCCATCAAGTACTTCTTGAGCGTTTGGCTTCCACCTTCTATTATTTTCTAGTTGTACTGGAGTAGGAGTGGAAAGATTTCCCAAACTCATAAAAATAACAAGATCACTTTTATCTATAAATAGAAACAAAAATTTATTAATAATTTATTAATTCAGCTAAACAAAATATCAAATTTAATTTTGTAAAATATTTTTGTTATATTTATATATAATACACACATACCTTTTAATTTCAGAAATGTACATATTTTTTGCGAGAAAGAAGGCCATTTACTCTACATGTGCAAATCATAATCTGAGTATAATTTGTTAAAATCTGACAATAGCTAAAAGTGAAATCAAATTCTTATATTAAACTTGGAATCAAAATAAATATATTCAAATCATTGATATCTATTTTAAATTTGTTGCTCACCAATATATAACCAGTACTCAGTTGCAAAATACTAAAGTTGTTTATATAATCAAAAAGAGTTTGTGTACTTTGTGTATTTCGTAGCATATAAAGTCTAGCTTCATGAGCTGCTTCCCATCTCGCCTTTACATCCTCAAATGGTTCCTTATGCATAGCCATTCTAATTGGCCTTTAATATTTTCACTTACAACTGAAATTAGAAATATGTGTTTATAAAAAGAAAGAACATAATTTATTTAAATATTCTTAAAAAATAAGTAAAAATATACTTGGTGCAGTCTGTGAGTCTCAATCGTATTTCTAGAGAAAGGAGCCAATTCATTATTTCGCAAACTTCGAAAAAGTTTACAATTTGTCTATACAATTAATAAAAAAAAAAAACCTTAATCTCTCCTGGAATACACTGTGATATTTGTTCAGCCAATTCTTTTAATCGTTCTTGATGTATCCTAAATATAAAAAATATCAAATATGACAACCAGTTAGAAATTGAAATACAAATATTATATTTATTATAATTATTATATTTATTGAACTTGCCTCATAACAAAATTCTTTGTAAGTTCATGTTTTATAATAGCTGCACAAAGTTTAGCTCTTGCTGCATTCTTCTTTTCACGATTAGAATCGTTTAAAATTTGGACGCAGCTTTTGCATCCAGATCTATTTCAATCATGATTTTGAGAATATCCTGATTAGACAAAGAATTAAAAAGTTATTTGGATTGAGCACACTAATTATATTCAAGAATATTAAAATATATTAAGACAAATAATTTTAAATTTTTATAAAGATTAATTAATTTTAAAAAATTTTTATAAAATATATATTTTTTATAAAAATTTTTATAAAAAATGCATATTATTCATACTTAAAAAGAATGAAGGTTTAATTAGTAACTAATTTAACAATAAAGCATAATATTAAAGATTATAAAATAATATTGAAATATTTTTAAATATTTTACAATAAAATTCATATTATTTAAATATATATTTGTCATATTTACATTTGTTGTTTCTTTCTGTTTACTTAGTAGTGTATGTGCAAGATTAGATTGAAGACAGTCTTTTTGAATTTCTTCTTCCAAGCAGCTAGAAGAAGGAACATTTTTAATAATATCGGCAGAAGTGTTCAGAAAGTGCTGGGATGAGTCATTTTCTTCAATGTTTGATATAATGATAGTTTCAATCTTATTTTCATCAAAAAATAGAGTTTGTGTTTTAACCTTATTTTCATTTAAGGATTGGTTTGGTGCAATACTTTTAACCTTATTTTCATTTAAGGATAGGATTTGTGGAGAAAAAGGACAATAACAATTACCATAACCTAAGAAACAATTTTAAAAAAAGAACAGGAAGAGCATATTATGTTTTACTTCCCTCATAAAAATATAAAAATATTAGAGCTTATCAATCTAATGTTACATATATCAAGCAACGTTACAAAAGTATTTGTTTTATTTTGTAACGGTCGATTTTCCCGGCGCGGGATAACTCGGTCGGGATCAAGGTTCAGAGCGGAGAACAAGCAACGAAATACACGGGGTTAGATAAATAAATAGTTGTTTATTATCCGTCCAAATTAAATGTTACAATGTGTGTGTGGGTGTGTGTGAGTATGTATGTGTGCGGCGCGCGGGTGTATGTAAGATATGTGTGCAAAAGAAATGTGCGCAAAAGACATGTGCGCAAAAGATATGTGCGCAAAAGATATGTGCGCAAAAGAAATGTGCGCAAAAGAACTGTGTGTAAACGAACTGTAATAAACGTTTAT
>JBCEZX010000005.1:610743-625121 GCA_039654345.1 Cataglyphis cursor
TGCCAAGTGTTCGATTTATTTCCATTATCCGGCGCCATCCCCCATGTCTTCCTCCTCGACTTCTTTTCACTTCTCCCATTACAATGCTCTTCTTTATTGGCTCCTATCATCTTCCTTATCGACTTTCCTTATACTCCCGGCTTTCTTTCCAACATGATTTTCTTCCTCTTCTAACTTTTTCTCTCTCTCCTCCATCTATCTAACTTTCAACTTCTCCAAACTTTACACTCTTGTTTTGATCCTTCATTCCTCTCCCTTTGTTTCTTAATGTCCTTACTCTGCTTCTCACGCTTGTCCCTTCCACTTTCTCTCGTTCTTCCCTATCTCGTCTTCTCCTCATTTTCTCTACGAGCATCCTCATTCTCTCTATTCTCACTTTCCTACCGGAAACAGAAATCCATATGAATATCCAATGAATATCTTCGGTAGCTACTTGGTAGACATAGATAACATACTTGGTAGACATATATGGATAACATGTGTGTATCTAATGCATATTTTTGATGGAGCTTTTTGGATATGAATATATGGATAATGTGCACCCATCAATTAGATATCCCCGTTAGTTATTTGAGACATATAGATATTTTATTCATCTACTAGTTATCCATAATAGATATGAGCATAAAGTAGATACATCCTCGAATAATTAAGTTTCAATATTTTGCATTTCCAAATGTTTGATTTATTTATGTCGCTATCTTAAGGGATTATTCACAACTCAATACTCAAAATACATATAGTGTAAGTTTTAAATTATTAGGTTCAATAATTAATGAGATACAGTCACGCAAAGTTGTGTTACAAAATTCTCTTTTAAAATCGATGGAAAGGAAGGAAACAACGCACCAACATTAAATTCTGCGTTAAATTAGAGAAATCGCCAACAGAAATGTTACAAATGATTCATCAAGCCTACAGAAAGTCAGCTATGCATAAGAGAATCAAATGTGAATCAAATGTGAAAAAAAGAGAATCAAATGAATCAAATTTTGAAAGGGCAAACTTCAAAGTACTATCAGAGCTGCTTTGAACAATGGCGGAGACGTTAGACTAAATGTATTGAGTTAAGTGGTGATTACATTGATGGAACTTTTTAATTTTTTGAAGGTTTTTTAACTAAAACTTTAACTGTCTAATGTAAGATTTGATTAAAAACAAATTTTTTATACGAAAATCTCAAAACTTGATTGTTCCGATATTCACTAGATATCTATATTTCTCCTGTGTATCAGCCTGTGTAATAATTCACTCCTGGACCTTAAGTATCTTTCATTTTCCATTTTTATGCATGGAAGGATTTGGACTTTAATTTCTCTCAATGCATGTTGAGAAATGTAACATGTATATATATTTGTGTGTGCCTTTTTATAATTTTTCACACATATATGGAATCTACGGACTTATGCCGATTCCAAATGATCATATTTTAGAAAGTTTGTTGGACAAGATATTCTCAATGGTTTGCTATTGCCTATGAAAAGATGACAATCAAATAGATTTTAATTTTTATTCTGACTCAATTTGAACCGAGCTCTTAGACATATAAAGCGGATGCACAACCTTCTATGCTACGATCGTCACTTTACAAAAAAAAGAAAAATAAATTAGATATATGTATATAATTTATTAATTTTTTTTATTTAATTACGAACTATCTCAATAACTAATTATATACCAAGCAAAACAGAAAATCACAATATCAAATGACATTAAATCACAATATTAAATAACATTAAAATGATATCAAAATGACATTATAATGACTATTAAAAATCATTTTGATTTATTGTAATTTTCTATTTTGCTTTGGTGTGGAATATAACTTATCCAGACAATTTTTACGTTATAAATTGTTAAAGATATTGATTATTGCGTTAATTGCGAAAATCGCTACAATCCTAATCTTGGCGTAATTCTTTTACACAATTTTATTATAATTATTCGAATATTCTAACACAAATAAATTATATAACTGTAACATAACATATATGTAACATAACATGATATGCATAAATAGAAAATTGCAAGCTACATGTAAAATAAGTTACATGTAGCACACTGGTATATTACTTATAACATTTACTTTTATAATAGGAATATTACATCAACATAACTGTGTGTTTTCTAGGTAGAATTATTTGTATGTAGTATTCAAATAATAAAAAATCAGAGCACACACATACAATTTTACTTTATTACAAAAAAAGTATAAATAAAAAAAAATGTATAAAGAAGACGTATGGATAGTAGAATCAACAAAATTAAACACATTGCGCTTATATTATCTTAATTATGTTTAACGACTATTATAAACATCTCCATAAACTCATGTCCAAATAAATCAATGGATTTACTCTGGAAATGTTTACAAACCGTTTAAAAATAATATACATTCAATATTATCGTTGTAAATTACCACTGTAAACAATAAAAGTTTGAAAAAAAATATTTTTGTAAAACTTTCATGATTTTTGTTGTAAAGTTGTCCGGAGATTTTAAGGAAGGAAGTTTTATAAATCTTCGAGTTTATTTGTGCATATAAAGTATTTATGTTGTATTCTTTTAGTATTTAAACTGTGGTATTATAAAAAGAAATTTTCTTCGCGTATTATATTATTTTTGTGCATAAGTGTTCTTTATATAAAAATTCTTATACAAAATATAGTTAAATATAGTACATAAAAATTTAAAACGTGAGATTGAGATTTAGACATTGAATTTGAGACAATTTTTAATTAATTCTTTTTTCAAAATTTCATGAGTGTTAAATTCGAGTGCCATTTTTCAAATTCGAGTAATAATTAACAACGACAAATAAAGTATTATAATATTAATAAATATTATAATATTAATTATTATAGAATATTAATATATAAAAATTAATATAATATTAAATTATTTTTCAAATTGGGTATTAGTAGGAAATGTTCGATCAAGCTATTGACATTTTAGCTGTTTCCATTATATCATTCGATTTAAAATTGCTCAAATATCATTAGAGAAAATCCGTATTAGAAATTCTAAATATTTGATATAAGTTTGAATACATACTGCAGTTTGTTTATTCTAAGAAAACTATGTTTTAAAAAAAAAGATAATTTATTTGTATTCATTGTAACTTAGTAACTCATTTATAATACAATAGTTGAAAAAGCTTCCCAGTAAACACTGTTTGTTGCAGTAATATAACGTGGCAACAACAAATAATGTAACAAAATTATATGTTTGTGGATTAATTGCTTTTTATGTCCTTTCTAATTTTTTGAATATAATGTAAATTATCTATATATGATATAAAACTGCAATATTTCTTATGTATTATTTTGCAACGTTACACAACGATATTGTATTAAAACATTATTGCAATATTGTTTCTTTACTCGCCGTTACGCGACGAAAACAGGTAAAACTATCTCATGTTCAAGTTTCCGTTACAAATATATATATACATATAAAGCCTACAGAGGGCGGCTAACATAAGACAAACATAAGAGATCCAAATTAAATCTTAAGTTTTTATCATAAATAAATATAATTTATGTATTTTATTATTTATTTAATTACGTTTCATCAATCATTAGTGCTATGTAGAATATAATTACGATGTGACAATGATATTGTATTATATGTTACATTTATGAATAGAAAGTTACAATCAATCAGTAGCTTAACGATAATATTTATGCAATATTATCTATAATATTCAATTGTGTCGTACTTATATAATATATTACATAATTTTACATTACATTAATATAACGGTTTACTGGGTTAGTCGTTTTGATTAATCTTTTTTATCATCGATTTTTATGTTATTATTATATGCCTTTTCAATGGTAATCATAATTCCAGACAACACCATATTCACAATCGGAACATAAGACATCTTAAAAACGTGTCATTAAAACGTCTTAAAAACGTCATAATCATAAGACGTTTTTAAGACATTTTTAAGACATCTTTAATCCTTTTGCGAAGACGGGCGACTATATAGTCGCTCTCCATAAGATGCCACATATATACGACAGGCGATTAAAATTATAAATCATCTTTTAAAAAAATTTCTTTTTCTTTCAAAAAGCATCATCAAAGCAACTTTTATAGGAATAAGACGTAAATCCAACCGCTGACGACTGTCCGCGCGCAGTATATACATTTTTGGCGCCGTCTCATTCAGCGGAAACTTCTCGGAGGACGCTCGTAGCGAGGTTAAGACGTTTTATGCCCCGATTTTGGACGTGTTGTCTAAGATCCTACTTAATTAACTAATATAATATCAATTCTGATATTTTTGTTCTCAAACGGAAATGAATATATATTTATCTTCTTTTTTCTAATATTATCCAGATATGCTTCTGGTGCCATTTCTTAGAAAAGATTGTAATTGTTGAGCTGCACCCTAATAAAAACAGAAATAAAAATGTTAATAAAAAATATACTTCAAAAAAATTATTTTAATATTTGTGGTATATAGAATATGAAATAAAGAATTTCTTATTTTATTCTTTTAATTATCTAATAATTATCTTATTTGTGAATTATCTAATAATTATCTTATTTGTAAATAACAGAAAAGAAAATAAATAGAAGAAAACTAATTTATACATATTTTTCTCCATAGAAAAAGGTTTGTTTTCATACATTTTTTTTTTCAATTTTCGATGCTGATGTGTTTAGAATATTTTAAAACGTCGAAAAATCACATTCTTACAAAATATCCATATGTATATATGTACATAAAAAGGACATGGTTGCTCTAACTTCCGCAAATTTTGAGATATTGGATTATATCTTTTTACCTGGATAGAATATCATTAAAGGTTAATTAGTATTGAATTTGGTAAATATATAAAAAGTTACAGCTCACCGATTTTATCGCCACTTAAATATATCGTTGGGAAGATTTATAAAATTTCGAATTTTTCCAAAAAAGTATGTGGTTGTTTTAATTTCCGCAAATTTTAAGATATCGGACTAAATATGTTTAAATGAATAGAATATCGTTAAAGAATGGTTGATATTAAATTTGATGAGAATTGATGAAAGGGTTCATTTTTTATGAAATTTTGAAATTTTCCAGAAAAGAGTGTGGTTGTTCTAACTTTCGCAAATTTCGAGAAATCGCGTTAAATATTTTTACATGAATAAAGTATCATTAAAGATCGGTATTGAATTTGGACATATTTGTAATTACGATTACTGATATTATGGAGGAAAAAGGAAATAAAATGAGAAAGCAATGTGCAAGTTTCTAATTTGCATAATTTTTTATAATTTATTTTATGTAGCTATGATTTATTTTTTTTAAATAATATTGCCTTTTTAAAGAATATTTTTTTTTTATAAAAGAAATCTAATTTTAATTTATATTTAAATGTACGTAATAAATTATTAAACAAACATTTTAAAACAAAAGATACTAATTTATAATTTACTGTACAGTTTATAAATTACTGTACAGGATATAAAATTTAAAAGTTCTATATAACATAATCTTTTTGTTACAGTCAAAAAAAAAATAAGAAAAACAACTAGCAATAATTCTCTCATGACGAAAAATATTTACCGTAATGGCAGCGCCAAGGAATTGACCGATGGCTCTAGTAGCAGTGATCAATCCACTACCCGAATTTTCTCCGAAGAGAGGAGGTGGATATGTTGAACTAGGAGACCATGGAATTCGTTCTGATGGTTTCGAAGATTGTCTTGGCGTACTCCGTCTTGGTGTAGTTGTTCTTCTCATGCTAACTGCAGATTGAGTGCTCGAACTGAAGGCCGGTCTATTTGTGGTCGTCGTCATTGATCGACTAGTAGTTAAGTCCAGACTCTGATATACACATCAATTTTTTTAAATGGAAAAAAGCTTCGAAATAAATATCTTATAGAGAAATTGTATAAAATAATTTATTATGTGCTTGTTTCTTGTTCTTGTTCTTCTAGATTTCTTGGCCATTAATAAATACAAAATTTTTCGAAATTACTACATTTTTCATGAATTACACACACACACACACACACACACACACACACACACACACACACACACACACACACCTTGTTTTATCCCCTGTTAAAAATAAATTTTTTAAATCCAATTTTTATTAAAATAATCCTAACTTGAAATTAGCTGAAATGCAAAATTACATGAATAATATATATTATTTAAAATTTTAATATACAGATTTTTTATAGTAATTTATAATAATTCTAAATTTTCGATTATTCATAATTAAAAATATATTGCAATATGCGAATAAACATTATTTATTTATTGAGTATTTTTTTATGTACTCTAATATTATTGTTCACATCAAGATTTTTTTTATATAGATGTTTATATAGATGTAGAAACATTTTTAATAAATTTACATTTTAATAAATAATCATACCTAGCAGAAAATCTTGAAGAAATCTTGAAGAAGATATCAGAAAAAAACATAACTTACAGCTAATTGCAATTGCTCTTTGAATTTTATTGCTGGTGTCGATGGTTCTATGCCTTGTTGCTTTAAAAGTAATGCCAGCAAAGCAGCAGGATTCAATTCGGTGGACGATGGTATCGCAGTAGAAATATTAGCTTGATTATTTAAAATTGCTCTCAAGAAAGCTTCGTCATCCTCAATTATTTTAGGTGTCGTTGTGGAAGTGCTCATTTTTGTTCCTAATTTAAAAATTTATTATAAATTAATAAAAATTCCTTAAAAAAATTGATAATTTTGAAAATATAAGCCTTAGTTCCGTATTTTAAAGAAAATTTTTTTTGCATATCTGTTAATCTCTGCGTAGTCCTAAATTTAGGAATCATAATTTTATAAAATTTTATAAAATTTTACAAGTAAATTCATTAATTTCACAAAATATGAAGAAGCATTATTCGAACCAATCTAAGCAAACTTAAATAATAATCATTTTTGAAATTGTTTTTGCAATTACAAATGAAATTAAATTGAATCTATATTATTATAATCTTAATTAAATTCGCGATTTATTAAGATATTTTATAGAAAGAAATGTATATATATATAAAAAGGAAAAAAACTTCAATTTTTATACTTGTTTGTATGGATCGCAAGAGCGCAGCCAAAAATTTTGCATCGTCTTTGGATGAATATGTAGATGTAGAAACATCGTTCAATCTAGGATTTGGATTATTTAAAAGTGTTCGTTGTGTTGAAATCGGACTTAGTGTTGAAGCGGAGACGGAATCAACATTATCTGCATGCAATTTGGTCGAAATCACTTGGATGTCTGAGATATCGACGCTTCTCGGCGTTGGATGTGATCTAATCGCAGACATTATATGACTTGTATGCGTAGTTGATTTTATAATCTGTACTGGTTTCGGAGTAATTGCAATGGACTTTTGAGTGGCTTGAACTGATCTTGGAGTCACGGACATCGGATTTTTTTTAGCACTCGGTATTGTGGACGCTTCAAAGCGGTTACTCCCAAATAACGCCCGCCATAAATTTACACCGAATCCTACGGGTGCTTGAGTAGTAGTCTTGGGTTGTATTGTCGTTTTAGATTTAACAGTAATAACAACTGGTGCCTTAGTCGTAATAAGTGGCACGGTGCTAGGTTGTACCAACGCGGACGTTTCTGCTTCTGTATATTTCTTTGTAGTTGATGCGCTAATGCTTGGTGATGGTGTTGATAAAGACGGCAATAAATCAATTATTATTGGCTCGGAAGATGACTCAGATGATGGAAAATCTTTAATTGCATTAAGAACACTATTCGAGCTTACGGTTTTTATCGATTTTGGCGATCGTGTCAGTCCAGGTTTAGCCAATGCTAAAATCTAAAAAAAATATATAATTATACATATTTGTTTAATTGTATTTAGTCAACAATAAAAAAATAAACATGTTCTTATATTACAAATATTTTGTTCGAACGTATGCTTAAATAAATATTACTATTTATTTTGCTCACCCTGTTTGCTAACATTTGCTCTATATCATTTAGTGTTTTCGATGTAGTTTTAACGTTGTTGTTCTGTAACTGCAAAAAAACATTATCATATTATTTATGATTTATTATAGAATATAAAATACTTTAATATTCCCAAAACTTTTAATAAAAGAAACAATGATAATTATTTAAATGACATTAATAAAGGACACTTCTCCGATTACTTCTTTGATTTTCACATATGTTAATCCTGTTTTATTTATTCGTGCTCATACATAAATCTCGCGATGTAATTTAATTAAATTTAATAATAAACTTTATATTAGTATATATAAACAGTCTTCAGTGATTTTGACCTCGACATATGTTATTTATTCTGAGTAATCTGTAAAAAGTCTTAGCTTTCGCGCTCATTGTTTATTAAAAAATTATTAATAAAAATTACAAATAAAAATAAAAATTTAGCTGCTTGAGTATTTTTTAGTGAATAAAAAAATAAAAACTGACAAACGAGATCTATAATTACATTGTAAATGTAAATTGTAAATCTACAAAAAGTATATAGACGTGCATATTTGTTTATTAGAAAGGTATAGATTTTGTTTTGTATCGAAAATATTAGGTGAAGGAAATTTTATTTTGCGCAGAAAATATCAATCTCATATAGAAATTCTTCCTCGCTTAAATATACTAGTTGACAAATCTAGATGAACAGAGAATCGTATTGCTGTATAGAAAATTTGTTTTTAGCAATTATCAACCAATGTATTTACTTTAATATTTAATATTTTGATTTATTTTAAATAAAATATTTTTGATATTTTGATTTATCCCAAATAAAAATTTTTGTATCTGTTAAGTATGATTTGTGTGTGTATGCGTAATAATATTTACATAATGTATGTTCACACACACAATATTGAATTTTTTATGATAATTTACATTGAAACTTATATGCACATATTCATTTATTAACAACTTTTTAATAAATAATAAATAACGGCTTATTAATTTATTACTATATATTATATAAGTACACTATATATTATACAGGGTGTCCTAAAAATTTTGGTGAAGGTATCATCTAAGCAAGAGGTGACAGCGTGACTCCACCTCTCGCTTAGACGATACTTTTGTTACTAAGAAAAGTACACAAATAATCCGTCGTACATGCATGCCGATACCGGCCTATCGCTTTCCAACACGCTCATTAGCTCACATATTTTAATTAATAACGCAAAAACTATTGCGAATTTTGCAAAATGGTATAGGATTTTTCGACTCAGTTTGGCCCAATCTACCTTCACACTTCGGGTGTGTCAAAATTTTTAGGACACCTTGTATAACTATATATATTATAGTATACTATATATTATATATACTATATATTATATAAGTATACTTATTCAAATTAGAATTAGAATTGTTTTAGAGAAAAAATATAGGAAGAAGGATTAAATCGGTCATGCATTTATTTTAGTAAATCGAATTTTGCGCGAAAAATTGTGTAAATTTTTAATTGTTATATATTTAATTATATCTTAAAAACTATATACAAGCATGGATTAAAACAAAGTTAATGTGAATTTTAGAAAAGATTCTCACCTTTACAATATTACTACATTATTAATGTCATTATCGAAGTGTCGTATATTGTAAATAATTAGTGAAATTAATTATATTTCAAAAAAATTGCTGATACAATTAGAAAAAAATGAAATTGGTTTACCAATGAATTTAGGAAAGTTAAATCTTCGAATGTTGTACCAAAGACGTTCTCCTTGGTATTCATCTGTAACTCGTTTAGTATATTGTCCGCTGATATTGTCGCAGTAGGCGAGACTATATTTGAATGTGTTGTTACATCCGATAAAGTATTTATGGAGGAAGTAGTTGTTATAAGCCGAGGAACAGATGTATTACTTGTTGTTTGATTTATTGTAGTCGTTGTAGGAGTAGTAGTTGCCGAAATAGTAGTAGTTGTAGTTGCAGCTGTTGTAGTAGTAGATGTAGTTGCAATAGTAGTTGTAGTAGTAGCCGCAGTAGTTGTTGCTACGGTAGTTGGTATTGGTATAGTAGTGATAATAGGAGTAGTAGTTGTAATCGGTATGGTGGTGGGAATAGGAATAGTAGTTGTAATCGAACTAATTGATACGGTTGTTGGTTTGCTTTCATTGTTGGAGTTTGTTGGAGTTACACCACTTATAACGGGCGTGAAGACTTCCACTAAGGAATTTATAGGACGTGCCATAATCGGTCCATTATTTCCGGTCGTTTCATTCTATAGATAATACAAAAAATATTTATTCCAGAAAATATGAAATAGAGGAAAACGAAGAAGACACACGTAACAGATATTTAAAATTGTTATCTATATCTTATTATCCTAACTTCTCTTTATAAATATAACAATTTTAAGAAATCAATTATTTAATACAATTACTTCTTTAATATTATAATGATATTTAACTTGTTTCTTTAATATTGTAATAATATTCAACTTGCTTCTTTAATATCGTAATAATGTTCAATTTGCTTCTTTAATATTGTAATAATATTCAATAATATTAATTTGTAATAATATACATTTCTTAACAGCATTAGTTTAATTTTATTATAGTTTTATTACAGTTTTATTTTATATGAGAAAATAATCACATACTATGTATTATTGATACGCACCAATTGATTCGATGCCACGGATGCTATTTGTATAGATGAATTGGTAGTAATACCGAATATCTGATCGAGGGGATCCTTCCAAGGAAAACCGGAAGGTGTTGTTACTGTACCACCCGACTGGTTACTCAGCAAATTTTCAAAAGATGGGATCGATGTCATAGATGATGCTACACCTTCATTCATAGAAGTCTAATAACAAAATTTAAAAAAATTTTTAATTAATCTTTATAATGATAATAAAATTATACATTTTAATAATAGTTATAACAAATATAAACTATATTTATATACGATACATTCAAAATGTTCGGAAATTTTTTTAAAGACACTAATGACACTACCTTTCAATCAATATTGGAACTAGATAGTACCAATTTTTCTGAGTCTTTCATAATTTTTTCGTTGTGTTAGGTGCAGTATTTCTTGAGTAGGTTTGAGTAGATTACGTTTTAAATTCTGAGTTTTACCAATCGGATGAATGGTTCCTTCTCCATGACAACGCATCTGACACGTCAAATTCGCTTCAAAAGTTGATCCATATATCTCGACAGAATATTTTTTCCACTTTTAAAGCAAAACTTAATCGTTAGCAACGGCCCGTTGCTCCCTTGCTTGAAATCGTAACAACGCAAAAAGAACAAATACTCTTTCAATGTGCACTACTCAAAAAATACTGCACCAAACGCAACTATTATGAAACGAAAATATTATGAGAGACTCAGAAAAGTTGGTACTATCTAGTTCTAGTATATTAATTGAGAGATAGTCATTAATACATTTAAAAAGAAATCAGTTTCCGAATTTTTTGAACACACTGGGTATATTAAATATATGTATATATTTATAAACTATAAGTATGTATTTTTTCTTATTGCGAGCGATAATTTTTATTTACATCTACAACAACTATAGTTTGTATTTCAGGAAAACTATTTTCTCACAATCTTTATTAGCTTTATTAACTTTAATTTTAATATGTTATTAGAAAATATTACACAATACTTGAGGATAAATATATTATGATATATTTTTGTAACAAGTTACATCTAATATGCGAAATAAATCATTTTATTATTACTCTAAAAAATGAAAAAAGTCTAAGTATAGTGATTTCAAAAAACGAAGTGATTTAACAAGCAGAAAGCAAGAAAATTTATTAATAGTATGAAAATTTTTTTTTTGGTTTGATAGAAAAATCCCATTATCGTGAAATTATCATATTAAGTTCTGCAATATTTAATTACTTACAGCCACTGAATTTATTTTCACATCAATCACTTTTGAATTGATATCAGGTGCACTGTCTATCTGATAATTAATAAATTTATCCTGAAATATTCATAGTTAAATCAAAATATTTTTATTTTTATGCTTAATCACAATATAGTTCCGTAATATTTCACGTCTCTTACTACCTGTCCGATATATACAGAACTGCGTTGATTAGATGTTACTTTTATTCGAGAAGCTTCACTACTTTCATGATCCTTGATGATAGAAGAACCAATTGGACCTTGCAGTTTACCAAACATAGAAGCTACATTTGGCAGCGTATTCATTCGGGCGTTTAATAAAATATCGCTCTGAAAGATTTACATTACATATTTAATAATATTGTCAAAAAGTGATCATAATATGATGAATATTCATAAATAAAGTTTATAAACATGTTGTCTTCTTCAAGATATAGTGCAAAAAAGCCTAAATGCAACTGTATTTATTTATGTAATATTAAATAATTTATTATGTAAAAAAAGTATTAAATCTTTATGTCTTTTAATACCTTTCCATATAGATTATATCTTAAATATTGTTTTATCTTTTAACATAAAACTCATGAAGTTGTTATCCTTTTCAAATATATATAAATTTACCGATATATTATAATAAAAATTTATGTTTTGAAACTTAAAAAAAAATATTATTTTTTTTAACAATTTTATTTAGGAATAATCAGATTCAATTTATATTTACTATAATATTAAAAATGTGCAATTGCCAGAATACAATTTATTATAATGCTAGATGTTTAAATGCAGTATATGTAGCTTTTTGAAGATACGATAAATATGCATAAAAAATCACACTTCACCGATTTTATCGCCATTTAGATATGTTGTAAAAAAAGGTTGTAGCTTGATATTATTTGTTATTTTCACATTATAGAATTATTGCAATAAACAATGTTTACTGAAATATATCATATCCCTTTCTGAAAGGACGTGCAAAGTCGAATATATCACAGTCATTGGCTATGTTTCGATATTAATTGTCACTGAAAATATATAGTTTACGTCACGTATGCTACAGATTTTCAGTACTGGCAATCAATATCAAAACATCATTGTTGCCTCTTTTCCTGATGCTGATTGGTTTTGTCATTGCGCTTACTTTGTGAGCAGCATTGTATATTTTGACAGTTATATCAAGAGTTTAATAGTGTATTGAAAATTGTGTTATTAAAAATGTATAATAAAAAAAAAGAAATAAATGACGCACATAAAGCGCGCGTTTTGTGTTGTCTAGTTGCTATAAATATCAAAAGATCATGGCGTGATAAAATCTGATCATCAGGTATTGCTATCTTGGTATATATCCGAATAATGCTTCACTTCTCAGAGAAAGGTTGAGTTAGATTTATTTTAGAATTATTTTTGGATGCAGGTGCAAGAGAAGAAGTTTTGCCCGTCTCTACGCATGAAAGTCATAAACAACATTTTTCAGTCAAAAAGTAACAGATTATTATGCCATACACAAACTTTAAACTACGTCAAACTGAAATTTGCTATTGTTATGTTTCCTAAATTAATGCTATCATCTACTTGATTTTTACGAGGATTTACTCAGAACAATCTCCCTTACAACATATCTAAGTGACGATAAAATTAGCGAGGAATAATCTTTTATGAATATTTACAGAAAATATATTAGGTCGCTTAAGAAAATTTAAAAAATTCCTTTTTAACTTTAGATAAACTTGAATTTAAAAAGGTTCTGGTAAATTATAATGAATTTTAATAAAGTTTTTTTTATATATTAAAATTTAATCAAATATTTTTAGTATGTATATTAGTAAAACATAATTTGCTATTGTATATATATTTAATAGAAAAAAGATATAGCACGTAAAAACCAAAAGTGCAAATGAAAATGATTTGCATGATGATATTAAGCATTGACAATTAAAGCACAAAGTGCTTTAAATATATGATATAATTATTTACAAATTCACAATAATAATTTGTGTGCAGCATTGTGTGTAGCATGATATTTTTGACCTGCAAAAAAGTATTAAATTGCATTTCATTAAAATTATAAATATATTAGAAATTAAAAGTATACCTATAAAAGTAGAAGTATACTTATATAAAACATACATATTATAAAAGAAAATTTGTCAGAAAAAGTTATAAAAATAAGTTACAAAGTTATTGTAAAAAACTGAGAATGTATTATTATCTAATTAATTAATATTAATATAATATTATTTATTATATAAAATTATGCAGAGTTATAAAATTTTACTGTTTTATGCTAACAATTAAAATTAAAAAAAATAAATTAAATCAGAATTAAATATTAGTCACTACATGTTGCTGGATCATATTTACATTATGCAATGAATTTAATCTGAGTCCTAATTAAGAAAAAAAGAAAGAGAAGACAGAAAAGGGATAAAAGGGAGAGGGAGAGGGAGAACGAGGGGGAGAGAGAGAGAGAGAGAGAGAGAGAGAGAGAGAGAGAGAGAGAGAGAGAGAGAGAGAGAGAGAGAGAGA
>JBCEZX010000005.1:625221-640587 GCA_039654345.1 Cataglyphis cursor
GAGAGAGAGAGAGAGAGAGAGAGAGAGAGAGAGAGAGAGAGAGAGAGAGAGTTGGGGGGAAGAGGGAGGGAACGAGGAAAGGAAAGAGAGAAGGAGCGAAAGAAAGGCATGAGAAGAAGAATGAGAAGAGGGGAAGAGGGAGATAGAGAAGGAGGAAGGGAGGGAGGTAGGGAGAGAGAAAGAAAAAGAGTGAGGGGACGGTTGAAAAAAAGAGATGAAGAAAGAAAGAAAGGGAGAGGGAAAGAATGGAAAAAAGAAAAGATATATAGAGAGAAAAATTTACATAATTTTAATTCAATATATTGCTATAACTCTTCGAAAAATCTTCTGTCTCTAATAAGGAGAGGGGCAGACGTGCCCGACGCCGATTCAAGCCGCGATTCTATGTGAAGTTCTCAATAAGAAAGAAATTGTGTTATAGTTATAGAGCATGCTTCTCACGTATTCGTCTGAAAATTAATGTAAAAGATTTTCAAGCAGAACTTAATCGCTTTGCGATGTGCACTAATCGAAGCGATGGGGTGGCTTATGTCAGCGGCTAAAATATTGTAAGTGTGGGATCGCTGGTTAGAATCCTCGTATGTAATATTTTTTAAAATTTTTATATAATTTTTCTTTTTCTATTTCCAGCAACATTTTAGCATTAAATAAATAAATATTACGAGAGTTTTTTATAATAACATTTAATTTTTAAAATTTTGTTTTATCTTTTTCGATGAAAATTCAATGATATCAAAATATTTTTTACAAAAAAATAAAAGAATATTATAGAAAAAGTAAATGAACACTGTTTAATTCAAAAAATATGTTAATTAAAACAAAATAATAATTAATAATAATAATTAATAATAATAATTACATAAACAATAAATTCACAATAATTAAAAATTTCTTTTTTTAATATTAATGCTAATTATAAAAAGTTTTCAAAGAAAAAAATAAAATTATTTGTAAGAAAAAAAATTTTAATTATTGTGAATGTGTTGTTTATATAATTAATATTATTGATTATTATTATTTTATTTTAATTAACATATTTCTTGAATTAAATATTGTTTATTTTCTTATCTTTTCTATAGAAAGCATTTCGATATCATTGCATTTTTTCATTAAAAAATATAGAACAAAATATTAAAAATTAATTGTTATTATGAAAAACCCGCGTAATATTTATTTAATGTTGCTGGAAGCAGAAAAAGAAAATAATTATAATTTAAAGCTCAAATAACTAAGTATAATAAAATAACTATAATAATCATGAAAAGGGCTAATTAAGAGCTTGGCGCGGTACTCGATGCGCAAGTATATTGTTTTAAATTTTGCTTATTGAACGTTTCGGTCCTGGATTTGGACCTTCTTCAGCGTGATAATTTACGAGTAGGTGTCTCGTATCTATCGGGCGATTGTTTTTTGGTATGGTTCCTGCGGTGGATGATTATTTGAATGATTTAATGTTATGATCGATTATCGATGTTGCGAACAAAGCACCGTAGGCCCGAGAGTTCGAGATACAATGTTGATTATTATACTTAGAAAAAGAAAAATTATACAAAAATTTAAAGAGAAAAAATTATATACAGGGATTTTAACCAACAATTTCGCATTTACAAGACTTGAGTGCTATCCGCTGAACCACGCTATTATTTCGATTATTGCGTATCGCGAAGCGGTTAAGTTCTTTTTAATTTAAAATCTATTACATTAATTTTCAAACAAACGCATGAGAAGCGTGCTCTATAACTTTAACACAATTTTTTTCTCATTGAGGACTACACATAGAAAAATCGCCGCTTGAATTGGCGTCTGACCTTCCCTTTGTAAGAAAAATGATGCTAAACACAATCTCTTATATATAGAAACTATAAATAAAACAATATTTTATTTCGTACAAGATGAATTCGATATAGTATAAATATGAAAAAATAGCAAGGAAGATATCTATTCACGACACACATCCGTTCGAAAAATTGTAATACAACAAGGTATTAAAAAAAGAGAGAGGAGGGGAAGAAGAGAGAGAGAGAGAGAGAGAGAGAGAGAGAAAGAGAGAGAGAGAGAGAAAAGAGAGAGAGAGAGAGAGAGAGAGAGTTTAATACATAAAAAAAAGTTTTACAAAAAAGCGTTATTTTATTGTCTGTTGTTTAAATCCTTTTTTATAAAAAAAATAATGTAAGAGATAATGTTAATTGGAAATAAAAATTTTTTAAAAATTTCTATAGTTTTCTTCAAGAATTATTAATATCAATAAAATATTACAAAAAATAAAAAAAAAGTATAAAAATAAAAATATAAAAGTAAGTGAAATATAAAAATATGATATATAAAATCATACAAATTTAATGACGAAAACTTAGCGTTGCTATACTAATTGTATATGCTATTGTATTGCTATACCAAAGTAATATGAATAATATTTTTTGATATTATAATTTTTACAAGAAAATATGGTAAAATATTGTAAATATGATAAAATATGGTAAACTCTCGAAATTGGGCTAATACGCCAATGATCTTGATCTTGATATATGTTGTCAAGAAGTTCTTCTGAGTAATTTTCCACAAAAATTAAATGGCGGACGGCATTAGTTTAGAAGATATAACAAATTAAAATTTTATATATGAAACACTGTCCCCTGCTTACAGTGCGGAAAAAGGTATATAATTAAATCAGAAATAGGTTTGGGTTAGGTTATATCTTTCAGAAGTGAAGCCCCCTTCCATAGGGGGTCAAAGTACATGTGTCCACACATGTACTTTGCAATACGAAGTGAAGTTCACTCTTTAATGCTCTATAACTTTTAAACGGATTAAGACCGCGTTTTTTCAAGGTCAGAATCACTTAGGACGATGACTTTGACAACATATTTCAAAGTCAAAATCATACATGAGATTGTCCTCTTTTTATATAATTATGTTATATCTTCTAAAGTAATGCCGTCCGCCATTTAATTCTTGCAGATTATTCAGAAGAATTTCTTTGATAACATATGTCAAGGTCAAGATCATCGGCGTAATAAGCCCAACTTCGAGAGTTTTACCGAAAATATATAAGTTTAAATAATCTTTTTATTTTAAATTGGCAATTTTTTCTACCATGATTTTTTGTAAGAAAGATAAATTTGAACAATAGACAGTAAAATAATGCTGCTTTGTATAATGCCTTTTTTATGTGAGTGAAACCTCGAAATAGACTGTACGGGAGTTTAGTCCATTATAATGAGATTACACTCACTCCATTACATATGTTCTTTCAAATATACTGTCGGAAGAAGGTATTGCGCCTATAAATCGACGTAGATTCCCCTACTCACGCTACTCAAGAATAATCTAACGCATCTCAAATGATGTTGTTTACAATTTCAAGGTATTATTTCGAAAAATTCCATTGTATTAAATTAACACTTTTTTGTACAACAATTTTTTTGAACAAACGCGCGTAAATTTAGCATCTTTTTTCATCTTTTCTTGAAAATATAATTTTTTACAAGTTAAATAATTTTTTTTACTGACACGAACTGTCTAATTGAAAATATCTTATTTGGATCTTTGAATTATTGAATCTTAATAACACACACATAGAATGATCAGATTTTTAATAGGCTTCATTAAGGGTTTTAATTCATATTGTATAGAAAGAACAGCACAAGAAAAGTTTAAACATATATATTTTTCCACGGAATAGAAAAAATGTATGTTTAATCGTGTGTGTGTGTGTGTGTGTGTGTGTGTGTGTGTGTGTGCGTGTGCGTGTGCGTGTGCGTGTGTGTGCGTGTGCGTGGCATGTGTGTGTGCGTGTGTGTGTGCCTGTGTGTATGTGTGTGTGTGTGTGTGTATGTATATGTGTGAAACAGCGGAATCGTCAGTGAATAATAATTACCTTTGCAGAAAATATAACATATTTTATTCTCGTTTGCTTTCATTCTTAAAGCAAAATATTTATTGTTACTTCATATGTATTGTTGAAAATTTTGCTCCGTAATCTGCATTCTTAATATATAATTATCAATTCAAATCACACATCCTTTTTTGATAATATCTTTATATCATGATATCATTTACATCCATAAAACGAGATGTTAATATCACAAGAAAATCGGAATATTATCACAAATCGTTAATGTCTGACTATGAAAATGAAATTGGTGAAAGTAGAATTGTTAAAATATCTGCAATGTAATGCAATAATATCTCACACGTATGTGTAATTGTTTAACTGTGTAAATATAAAATATCATACTTTGTAAGATGTAATATCATACTGTAAGTATCGCTAGTGCAATCTTGTGATAAAAATTTCAATTGGTACAGAATTTTTTTATAATATACAAAAGACAAATGTATGTAATAGAAAAGAATAAAAAGATGACTATGATGATCAGACACCTACACGCGCGCGCATCACGCACGCACACACACACACACACACACACACACACACACACACACACACACACTCACACACACACACACACACACAAACACACATTTTCATATTGCAATTTTACATTGTAATATCTCCATTTTTAGTGTACGTAGAACAACATTAGTTGTTACTGAGATCCAATAATTTAAGATATTCGCAACTGAGCAGTTTGTGTATAGATACACGGTCTGTTATGTTGTTGCTGTGGGTGACGTGGCACAAGATACTATCATGTCTTTTGATATATAATTGTTCAACAAAAAATGACTTTTTTTCGAACAGCAGACTAGTTTCTTATAGGTTTTGGACGCTGAATACGATCCAGTTGTGAAATTGCTCCATCACATCAGAATTTTGAGAAATTTGCAATGAAAGTTGCAAAAAGGTTATTTTCACGAATTTTGTCATATTATAGCTACAATATGTGCTAAAGTAGTTTTATTATAATCAAAATAAAGTATGTTGTTAGACTTTCGATCCACAAAAGGAATTTTTGATTATGGTTAATAAGATTATGGTTAATAAGATGTCCACGGTTAAATATGAAGTATGTTGCAGAAATTAGATGTGACTTAATTTATCAAATAATTTTTAATTAAGTTTATTTAAATCTAAAAATATTTTAAGTCACTGAATACAAATCCAATATCAAAATTATCAAATTCAAAATGGTGGACTCAATATAGCGGACTCAATATTATAAAAATTTAAGTTTTGACATCCACCGTATTGAATCCACCATTTTAAATTTGACAGTTTTAACATTAGATTCGTATTTAGCGCCTAAAAAATTCATAAATTTAAATAAACAAAATTAAAAGTTTTTTAGTAAATTGTTGTGACCTAAGTCACAGCTAATTTCTGCAATAAACCCCATATTTAATGGGGTATATATAAAATTATCTTATTAACCATAACCAACACCAAAAATTCCTTTTGTGGGTTGAAAGTCCTAACACTACCTACTTTATTTTGATTGTAATAGAACTTTTCCAGCACGTCACATATTGTAGCTATAATAAGATAAAGTTCGTGAAAATAGTCCTTTTTGCAACTTTAATTGCAAATTTCTCAAAATTCTGACGCAATAGCGCAATTTCACAACCGGATTTATGTTCAGCCAAAAACTTATAAGAAACGGCTAGTCTTATTCCGGTATTTTTTTTTTTTTTTTTTTTTTTTTTTTTTTTTTTGAACTGTGTAATCATAGTTTCTATTGATGATTAAACTACTTTATTCATATGATCACGCAGCAATGATTTTTGAAGACCTTAAAAACACTTCGTTAGAATAATTGTTTCTTAGAACAAAATTTCTTTAAATATCGAGAGATTCTTGATCAAATTTCAAAATAAAGTATGACTTAATTGATATGATTTTGATGAAGAGATCAGACAAAAATACCATTTTGTTTGCGCACGGAGTGCTAGCAGGGGGACCAAACGATGTCGCAAATTTTGGACCAACTCCAGAGGGAATGCCGATTGCATTATCGGTAAATCCAGAATCAACAGGGCCGAGATTCTGAATGTCTCCCGTCAGCTTGTCCACGGGTTTACTATAGTACATTGATTTACTATAGTATAGCGGAGATTGATATTGGTTATAAGTGCCCGCTTGGTTAACCTGGTTATAATATGGCTTGGATGCTGGTCGGTTAGTAGTAGTGGTAGTGCTAAGCGTAAACACAACCTCGACCGGATTCCTAGGTGAATCCGATATTATTGTTCCGTTAGGAAACTTGCGAACCAATCTGCCGTCCGGGAAGATGCCAAATATCACATACGGACTATTTATATTTCTGGCATCGATCAGATTGTCCTCCGGTCGCTTCCGCACGATGGTTTTGTTGGGATAAATACCATAAACCTGGTAATCGCGAATTGGTGCTTTGCTGGAAGAACTAAATCTCGAAACTGGTGTCGTCGCCTGATTGCCACCAAAAGATCTTAGATAGGATCCCATGTTTATAACACCCAAAGATGGCTGATGTGATATTACTCGTTCTGAAGTAGTACTTTGTGTGGTCGGTGATATAGTTGTTGCCGTCGGCATACTTATAGGTGATGTGATTGTCGTTGTTGTCGTCAGTTCTTCTGATTCAATTGAAGCAACCATGGTGCTTTGAGTATCGATAATTGTAGTCTCGGTAGAGATAAGGTTTTCGTTAATATTGATAGCTGGAGTGGTTGCCTCGGGCATGAAGCTGGCAGTGGTAGCTAAATCGGCTTGTGACGGTTTTGTTGATGTCGTTTGAAGAGTCGTTGTCGTTATCGTCGACGTCGTTGTCGCAGTGTCCGTTATCGGTTCAATTGATGAGGATAAGATAGTCGTTGTGTCGACCGTGGGAAATTCAGAGGATGTGGTAAAAATGCTAGTGATGGTGGTTTCAGTTGGTTGCTCAGATTGGATGATTCGTGAGCCGATCTCCGTCCCTTGGGCAATTGTTGTTGTCATTGTATCCTGGAAACGGGCAATAAGATTTGGTGTTTCACTTACGAGATCACTTAGTGTTTGAAGAACACTTGTTGTTATGTTATTGAATTGATTAGTAGTGGTAGTATCAGTGGAGCTTACTAGATTACGAATTGATTCCGTGCTGGAAGACATTAAACTAGATGAATCACTTATATTAATCGCGTGATCATCGAGTACTGTTAGCAGCGTTGTAATAATCTGATATATTCATTATAAGGCATCAATTTTTCGTAATCTGTTACTCAGATATAAATTCTATTGTAATAAGTTTTGGTGCTTGACTAGAAGCATTTACGGCAATCGTTCGCGCAATGTTTATCTTCGTTATGGCTACACAAATAGTTAATTCTGCTACCATTTTCGCGGAAATATCTGATATATCGCGAATTTTTTTACATTGAGAAGAGTAATTGTTTTATAATCGCGTTAATAGAATTTGTTATGAAAAGATTATTAATAGTAATAAATTCCGCTTTAATGATTCAATATTATTATTTGAAAGAATTATAAATTAATTTTGTTGAATTTTTAGAATTAATGGTTAAAGTCGTAGATTAGGTATCATTATCAGACAATTGAATTGGATTAGATAATTGTGTAATAATTGAATCGAGCATGTTAATAATTAGTTGAGAACTCATACTAATCGACATTGTTATGTTTGATGCTTCGATATTTGAGGTGTAATAATATCACCTACATCAATTGAATTTGTGATATCAGTGGTGGGTTGCGTGTTAAGTTCCATTAACAAAATTTCCGACCCTACAATAGGGCCGCGATTAGATCTTTCTTCTGTTTCGTTTCTGGATGTTATGGTATTTATACGTTCGAGAGTTTTTCCTAAAACGGTCGACAGTTCGGCAGATGCATTAATTTTTTTTGATATATTGTTCAAAAGCATAAGTTGATTTTTATCATCGTTTTTTATCATGCCATCAGCTTGAGTCAAGTTATTTATATCTGGAACAATAGTTATTTTAAAATCATTAATTTGATCTGACATGAATAACGATTGTCGCGTTTCATTTATTTCTTCCGAGAAGAGTGTCTTCGCAATAGTCATTAGTTTAGTAAGCAATGTATCATTAGACGATCGTGAATCGTTCTTCGTAATAAAATCGGCAAGTCGCGAGCTAGTCATGATTTCTTCTATTGATGAATCTTTTGCATTCTGAGTCGTATTCGAATTTGGCATATTCAATGCACTTGTTTTCTGATCATTAGATCGATTGTGTGCGATTGAAAACGCAGTAACCAAATCTACTATATTTTTTTGTTCTGGTCTCTTTGTCGTAGTTTGCGTCATTGTTAACTCGATATCGACATCTTGAATAGTTGTTATTCCGACGTTCCCCAAATTAGTTTCCCGTAAGGTAGTCGTCTCTTCAAAATTTTTTGTATTTATAAACGAATCCAATATTGTGTTGAATAGTTTGGAGGAAATAGTCGTAGTAGTGGGCCTTTCAATAGATGTAACTGTGGAGTCCTGCAAATGCGATAAAATATTTTATGCGATATCGATAAAGCGTGTGTGAAACGTAAATACAATAGGTGCTTGCGTTACTTGAATCTCAATTATGTCGTTAGAAATTTCTTCTGTCGTTATGGATTCAATGGTGCTCGTACGTTCCGTCATTTGGGGCGGAACTGTTGCATCGAATTGTTGTATCATATTCATTTCTATATTTTCAGTTACATCTTTTATTTTTGTCGTTTGAGGCGTTGTTTTATCATACTGTTGCACGGTGTTCGTTTCAATATTCTCAGATATATCATTCATGACGGATATAGTCGTTGCTTCAGATGATATTTGTGTAACGCTTTCGGTGATTGGAGAAGATGTTGTGTCTGATATATTAGTCGATATTTGTAGATTCATAGAGGCGGGTGTGAATACATCTGTGACTGATTTAATAGTGGATGATGCCATTAACTCCATTGTTTCAGCGCTTATATTCACCGATTCAAAAGGTCGAACATTTTCGGAAGTAAATTTCATGGAAGGCAATGTATCCGAAGTTACATCAACGTTTGTCGATGTGTCAATCGTGACTATTTTGTTCGTAGTAACATTAAGTAACATTAAGGTGTTCGAAATATTTGCGCTAGCCAATGTATTTGTCATTATATTATGAGAGGCGCTGATTCCGGACGATTTCATAATAGGTGCTGTAGTCGTTTGCCCGTTTGTATCGGAATTTGCGGATATTGGGATCATCGTCGAGGTGATTTTCGAGTTATTATCAGGGATAATCTCCGTAGCTAATCTCGAAGCAAACGAAAGGTTTGCCGATTGAACAGCGGTGGTAATATCTATGGTAGAAATATCTGGGAAGGATGTAGCCGCGATAGATTTTGAGCTTGCGGTATCATTGTTGTTAGCAGTATCATTATTGATGCCGTTAGGTACAGTAGCGTTAGAGTCTACCTTCGTTACCCCGCCAGTTAGTTTTTGCCGCTGAGATACATCATTCACGCTCAGATTTTCGTTTTTTATGCTAGCTGACTCTAATGCCTGATAAAAAGTGATGAATCTGGGCTCGCCGGGGCTGTTGATGTGAACGGGCGGCGCCAAGTCAGAATTCTGCAATCAGAAATTCGGTGCGTGCAAGTGCTGTACACACTTTGGTGCAATTTATAGTGTGATAGATAGGTCTCAAGAATATTTGTATCATATACAATCTACAAGTCGAGAGCAGCGTTTTAACTCTTAAATGCATTAGTTATATTTTTTTCGTAAAGTAAAATTTAATTTAACTTAAAAAATTAGATTATACATAGACAGCGATAGTAGCTTGCACATTTAAGAGTCAATACGTTTTAGTTATTCTATTTACAAAAAAACAAAGCTGTGCTTCCAAATAAATACAATAATGATATTCAAGTGAAATATAAAAAAATGAATGAAAATGTAAAGGATTGAAAGATAAGATCTAATTAGATAATAATAATATAATAGATCAATTGGAGCCTGGCCTCGGTAATTAGTGCGTGAACATATTTATATTATATTGAAACAGAATACATAATAATAATGTCAGACGTTTCGGCTCATTTCGAGCCCTCTTCAATGATATCGAGGTAGACTTATAAAAACTACATAAACCTTATAAGAAACCGACGCTTCTCAAGACAAAGCGATAATATAAAGGGAATAAGCGTAAATACATTGAAAGAGTACACAAACGCATACAATATCAAAATAAAATCCGTTTGCCGTGGGTGAACTTAATAATATCCGTCGCAATCGTTAGACATAATCGTCTCCCATACTGACCTCTTACTCTCGTAGTGGTCTTACAAATAAAATTATACCGCTATTGATGCATGACGAATTTGCAAACTTGAATTGGCGAATGATCGAAGGAGCGATGGATACTCTCATGACGAACTGAGGAAAAAATGATTCCGAAGCGAAATAGACCTCATGAGGGGGATGAAATGTGGTGCCCCGTCAACAAGATTTATAGAACCATATGATGAAGAAGTTTAAAATATTGCATGGTCCAACATGATGATATTGAGATAAATTAGACGATGTGATAAAAAATAATAAGTTCCCACGTCGTTCACACATTCGCTTTTACGCCTGACACATCATTTTATTACTTGTCACATCTTATTAATTTTTAACGATTCTTTTATAATTTTATATCTTTTACTTATTATTTTTTATCACTTCGTCTAATTTATCTCAATATCATCAATATCACAATATCATGTGGGACCATGCAATATTTTAAACTTCTTCATCATATGGTTCTATAGATCTTGTTGACGGAGCACCACATTTAATCCCCCTCATGAAGTTCATTTCGCTTCGGAATCGTTTTTCCCTCAGTTCGTCATGAGAATATCCATCGCCCCTTTGATTATTCGCCAATTCAAGTTTGTAAATTCGACATGCATCAACAGCGGTATAATTTTATTTATAAGACCACTATGAGAGTAAGAGGTCAGTATGGGAGACGGGTATATCTAACGATTGCGGCGGATATTATTTAAGTTCACCCACAGTGAACGGATTTTATTTTGATATTGTATGCGTTTCCGTACACTTTCAATTATTTAGTATTTATTACTTCTATATTATCGCTCTGTCTCGAGACGCGTCGATAATATTTCTTATAAGGTTTATGTAGTTTTTATAAGTCTACTTCGGTATCATTGAAGAGGGCTCGAAGCGAGCCAAAACGTCTGACATTATTATTGTGTATTCTGTTTCAATATAATAAATATGTTCACGCACTAATTACCGCGGCCTGGCTCTAATTGACCCATTATATTATTATTATCCAAATGAAATATATTCCTATAATATGCCTTGCGATAAGATACCTTGCGTTTGCAAAGCCCCACTGATGTACTTTCACTATTAACATATATATTATGGAAATATTAGTATTATATTAACATTTTCTATATAATTCGATGATAACCTCAAAAACAGTAAATATTTACAGTATATGCTAAGTACGAAAATTACTTGTGTCATGTATATAAAAGTATCACATAATTTATTTAACTTCATAAACTCTTTCAATTTCAATATTTTATAATATTAACATTGTGATACAAAACAATATATTAGAAACAATATATTAGAATCAACTATGTAATAAATATAGAATTAATTAATAAAAAAAATGTGTATGTGTAAAAATGAGACAATTATCGGTATTTAACAAAAAATCCATGAAGATAACATATATGACATGAAGATAACACATATTACATTCTTCCTTCTTTGTTTATATTTATCTCATCTATCCCATTATATAAAAACTTATATAATCTATTATATGTAAATGTGCTTACTTTATTTATAATTAATGCTGTCTATGACTAATATTCGGAATGAGAGGGAACACGCACGAAATATTTGTATAGAATTAGGATAGAAATATTATATCTATATTTAATATTTCTTGTGTGAAGAAACAATGTTCAAACATATAAGTATAAATTTAATTCTGGGAAATAAAATAAATATTCAAATAAAAATATGATTTATATGATAGATACTGACACATATAAACAAATATCTGTGGATTCATTACAAATATGTTGACAATTTTGTGACTATTTAATCTCACACAAAAATTTATCAATATTATCAAAAAATTAAAACGTGTTTATTATGATAATTAAAAGCAATTTTCAAGAATTACAGGAATCTATTTTTAATATTATAAAAAATTGAAACATAGTAAACTATTTCTAGCCTTTTATATTAGAAGTTTTACTAATATATAGCATATTTTTTATATAATTGGACCCATAAAACAACTCAATTTTTATAATTATTTAAAAAAATATAATTTTATTAATACACTAACAATAATCCTGCTATTCCTTTCCCCTTGTAATTAGCCTGCTATTCCTTTCTTAGTTATTTAATATCAAAGCCTTTTATTTCATATTTTATTAATACAATACGATTTTTTCCCTTCTTTCCTTTTCCACTTTCTCTCTGCCTTTTCTTCTCTCCTCTTTTCCCTTTATCTCCCTTTTGTTCTTTTTCTTTCCTTTTTTTCTTCTCCTTTTTACTCTCATTTTCTCACTCACTTTTTTTTCTATATTAATTTCCCCCTTTTTTTATTTTCCCTTCTTTTCTCTTTCTCTCTCATTTTTCACGATGATGATCACTAAAAAATCAATAAAAATATATATATTTCTATGTATTTATAAATATATTTTAACTTTAATTCTAACTTGGCTAAAGAAGGATAAACAATTGCTAATTACATATGATGCTAAAATCAATATATTTATTATAAAGGATATAAGTATATATAAAATTATATGATATTGTATGATACAATATTTGTGTGCACACATATACATAGATTTATGGCAATGCCGGGAGTGCCATGAGATGATATGAACATGCTCGATAACCGTGGAAATATCTTTTTCGATCAATGTTAGTAACTTTTTTCGCAGATCATTCTCTAAGTATTAAAATGTCATTTAATGACGTTTATAAATCAATTCTTAATGAATTGTATGTGCAATAATTATATATGTGTTCTTTTAAAGTGATAATGCGATGATATGCACAAGTAAACATAGATAATACCAATTAAAAAATTATTATTAATAATAAAATAGTTAATAAAAGCAGTGATAAAACTATTTTTCATTATGATAAAAGATAATCATTTAAATTAATTTAGATTAACGCAAGCTGTTTGTATGGATATAATTAAGAATGAGATTGCTCGATGAGGTTGTAGCGACAGAATTGGTCCACGATGACAGTACAATTGCTTCGGAATCCTCGGGTACCTTCGTAGGGAAAACCTTTTAAGCACAGAAAATTACCTCACGTAACTTCTTCTGAAGGAAGTTATTAATATAGTCGGGTATATTGCCTTACCTGGAACTTTTCTTATCACTTTTATTATGATGACTTACTCACCTTTTGTTTTATTTTATTATTTTGAACTATATAAAAAATATACTTCACATATGTAGAATAGCATAGCACAGTAAATACACATACGTATAAAATGCATTCAAAATACAAGCATACTCGTTTTATGTTTAGTTAATGCGAAATCAGTTTTAATATTCAGCCAATAATTATACATAAAGTGTATAATAAACATCATTGTTATCGATTCAAAGAAAACGTAAAAATTTTTTATGAATATTAACACACACACGAACACACGCACGCACGCACGCACACACACACGCACACGTACACGCACACGCACACTCACACTCACATACACACGCACACGCACACGCACACTCACACTCACATACACACGCACACGCACACTCACACTCACATACACACGCACACGCACACGCACACGCACATACACACGCACACGCACACTCACACGCACATACACACGCACATACACACGCACATACACACGCACACGCACACGCACACACACACACATATATATACATAAAAAGTGTCCGGTAACTTTTGACACACTCGAAGTGTGAAGATAGATTGGGCCAAACTGAAAAAAAAGTCTTATACCATTTTTTTTCTGTAACGCTTAATAAAGGAGTTATTATCGAATAAAATCTGCCCTATCATCGCCGATCTTTAGCTGGGCGCACGTCGGTGAGCCACGCGCCTTGTGTGCGAGAGCTCTCCGCCGCTACGGCGGCGCACCACTACCAGGCACGCAGCGTACTGACGTGCGTCCGGCTAAAGATCAGCGATTGGCTAGACTTTACTCAATAATAATTCCTTTATGAAGAGTTATAGAGGAAAATAATACAGAGCTTTTCTTTTCAATTTGACTTCATCTACCTTCACACTTCGGGTGTGTTAAAAGTTACAGGACACTCTGTATATATAGGGTGTTTTATTTAATTCTTACAAATAACTCTGTTATTTTTATATATACAAAAAAAATGGTAAAAGAAGAAGTTATATGAATCAAAGGGAGAAACACGATGATGAAATTAAAAAGTCGTATTAAGTCATTTTGAATGTTATTTCAAAGTTATTGATGTTTTTTTAAATGGAATTATATGATGTTAAATAGATGATGTTTTAATTGATTTTAAAGGTAATTTAACTATTTATAATAACATGACTTTCAGGTAATCTTGTACTTCAAATTTACGCTATAATGGTATAGGATAATCAATAAATCTTAATAATTATTTTTTTATGTTAATATTTGTTTATTTATTTTAATAAGTGTTCAAATGTCCATCATCACTGTCAATACATTTTTGTAAACATCTGATGAACGAATGCCTTGCTGTTGCGTTTACTTGTGGAGTAATATTCTTCAAAGCATTATTAATGCGCTCTCATATTCTGGACTGTTGTCGGCGTATCTTCATAAACAATACCTTTAACTATACCCCATAAAAAAATGGCCGGTTGCAAACAGGTTAGACATGTGGTACCAACACGATGGTTGTGGTCCAACACATTTTACTCGAATAGTACGTGATACTTTGAACTTTAAACAACAAGTTTCCAGAAAAGTAGATTAGTAGCCTCTCAAGAGTTAACTGGCTACACGCTCTCCGGATCTAATACCACTTGACTTTTTTTATGGGGCACAATTAAAGATATTGTTAAATATCTAATATAAAATAAAACATCATCTATTTAAAATTATATGATTCCGTTAAAAAAAATCACCTTAAAATAACATTCAAAATGATCTTAATATGACTTTTTAATTTCACCATCGTGTTTCCTCCTTTGATTCAAACTTCTTCCTTTATCATTTTTTTGTATATGTAAAAGTAACGGAGTTATTTGAGATGTAAGAGTTAAATGAAACATCTTGTGTATATGTGTGTGTGTGTGTGTGTGTGTGTGTGTGTGTGTGTGTGTGTGTGTGCGTGCGCGTGTGCGTGCGCGTGTGCATGTGCGTGTGCGTGTGTGTGCGTGCGTGCGTGCGTGCGTGCGTGCGTGCGTGCGTGCGTGCGTGCGTGTGTGTGTGTGTGTGTGTGTGTGT
>JBCEZX010000005.1:640673-652630 GCA_039654345.1 Cataglyphis cursor
GTGTGTGTGTGTGTGTGTGTGTGTGTGTGTGTGTGTGTGTGTGTGTGTGTGTGTGTGTGTGTGTGTGTGTGTGTACCAGCACTGGTTAAAAATATTGTATATTTATAAAAACAGAAGTCGTTTCTTTAATGAACGAAAACATATATAAATATATTATTAACTTATATTTTATTTTTGTTATTTATGTTTATATATATGCTTTACTATTATTTATGTTTTAATATCGTAATAATTAAAAATTATACAAAATAATAACAAATATTAAATTTTTGATTTTTTTAAATAGCTTTCTTGGCGCAATCTCGATCACTGGATTTTAATACAATAGAAATATTGTCGGATGAACTTAGTGGAAGTGTCCAAAAAATGAGACTTATTAATAAAAAATAACTGTGGAAGTATTTGAAAACATGTTAGAATTAAATAAAGTATTAGTAACAACTTACAAAAAACTTCTATCAGAAATGCCAGAAAGGGGCTGTATTGAGCAAAGAAATTTTAATGAATTCCTCGGTGAAGCTGTAACCACCAGAGGACGCGTCCCGGAGGTAGCGAATGGGGGAAAGCTCAGCTTTGGCTTTCTGCGTAGGGTCTGCTAAGAGGAAAATAAAACACCTCTCGTGAAACAACAGCACATCGAGTAATGGATAAAACAAATATTCGGTATACCTCAGGTGGCAGACTAATTAAAAAGCTGGAAAATTCTCTACGGAGACTGACCCTAAAAATGAAGATAGTTGATGATGGAAACGAACAATATAAAGTAACAACAAAAGGAGTAATCTGTACTCAACAACTTCAAAGGATAAACATATTCTTAAATAGAACACGATCTCAATCTCTAAGTGAAAGCGCGCGCATCTAATATCCAAGAAGCAGCCCAAACAAAAAAAAAGCTTCAGAGTAATAAAAAACATGCACTACTCATTTAATGCGGATAATATAAAATCTGCATTAGAATTAGGTCACTCGGTCACGAATGTTTGGAATATAAAATAAAAAATAATTAAGAAACCTTTGCTTATCTTTATTGTAGATTTAAAACAAAATAAAAATAACAATATACGAGGTCAAAAGTTTATTACAATGCCTCATCATAATTAAACTTCCACACCCTAAAAGAAACATTTTTCAATGTGCAAATTGTCAGTGTTATTGGCATATCAAATTTTATTGCTCATCATAGGCCCAGGTATTTGAAATACGCCCAGAATCATCTAACCGCTGATTGTACGAGAAAGATTAAACAAAGTTAAATGCATATTATGTACCGAGATTTATCCGACAAACTATAAAGATTGCACAAAGAACTGCAAAACACTAAATACCGGAAACTAAGATCATAAAATTTGCAAACTTCAATAATAGAAAAGCTGATACAAAACACACCTAACATAGCAAACAATGCACATACATACATACCAGGAGTAATCTATGCCCATGCGTCTAAAACACAGGACAGTCATACGAGAAAAGATACCACATTAATAAACTCTAAAATAATACAAACCCAAATTGTAACACAAACAATATAAAAGCTCTGATAAAAGTGTCCAAAGAACTTACGAAACAATTGCATATTATGTGCAATTAATAACAATATTTTATTGCATATACAAATTATCAATTTATACAATACATTAAAAATAGCACTTTGAAATGCTAATGGCATTCCAACACTTCCTTGAATTGAAAGCATTTATGTCAATGCATAAAATAGACATAATGATAATATTAGAAACTTATTTCACACAAGAAAATATTATTCTATGTTTAATTATAAATTATCAGACAAGACTATAAATTCTATCAGACACTCTGATGAAAAAGTACACTAAACAATAGTAATCATCGTGAATGCGAACATTAAACATTACGAAAGCAATTCTTTTTGCGAAAATTATATCCAAACCACTATCATTGTAATAGGAAACCAATCCGGTTTGATTACTGTGATCACAGTTTACTGTCTGCTAAAGCACAATATCACAAAAGAAGAATATGTGGATTTCTTTAGCACCTCGGGAAGATTCATAGCAGGAAGAGACTACAATGCAAAATACACAATCAATAGGATTCAAGGCTATAATAATGCCTACAGGACATCAACTATTCTAATCTATGGAAATCATGGACTTAGACGCAATATTAACACGACAACCGACATTTGGTCTGCGGACAAATAAAAACTATCGGATTTAATAGATTTATGCATCTCAAAGACATATCAAGGCAATATTTTCGCTGTAAATCATGCTATAAATTGTCATCTGATCATTCTCGATATTAATAACAATGAGCTCCCGAGTACAAAGAAAATTAATTAAATGCATAATCATAAAATAAACTGGATCTTTTTCCGCGAAAGTCCAGAAAACTGTCTAGATACCAAAATTATTCTAAAAAGTGATGATGACATATTTGTGACAGTTCATAAATTTAATGATTGTGTACAGCAAGCTGCATGGAAATTCATCCCAACATCCTCTATCTCCTAATCTTGCACAATGCTCGTTAATTGTCAAAAAATAATGATCAAAAAAAGAAAAATATGATTTGGCAGCAAACAATTCATCCGATGCATAAAAAATGGCTCAACTTCATAGCAAAAAGAATTAAGAGCTTATTGGAGAAAGAAATAAAGAAATAAAAAAGTACTTCAGAAACCTGGATGTTAATGTTGCCACAGATTACTTATTATGAAAGGGCACTAAGAAAATTAAATAACCACAATTCTCAGCATTCATACCCAAGCCAGATAGAAGTTGGGCCAAAAGTGACTTCGAAAAAGCACAGTACTTTAAAGACCACCTTAATAAAGTCTTCTACTCCAACACAGAAAAAAGAGCATAGGAAACCAGAGAGATCTTATAACCTTCCATGTAAACGACCATATTATACACTTATAATAAAATTTTCAGTGAAAGAAGTAAGAAATGTCATCTAAAAAATCTTAAGAAGGCTTCTGACAATCTGATAACAGGTAAACTCCTCAGGAAACTACCTGAAACTAAAATGAAATTTTTAACTTTTATCTATGCGGACTGCTATATCTCTTCTTGATGGAAAGTAGTAGAAATAATCTTGATTCAAAAAATAGGAACCCGGAGGAAATCAAATTCTACACTGCTTCTAATACCACCAAAAATAATGGAAATATTATTCACTAAGAGAAATCAATTATAGAAGAAAATGAGCTAATTCCGAAAATTCATTTGGATTTAGAAGCAAACATAGCATCATAGAACAAGTACACAGAATAGTAGATAAAATAGTTCTCTACAGGCAAAGAAATACTGCTTGGCGTGTTTCTGCACATATCCCAGGTATTTGATAAGATCTGGCATGATGGAGTGTTATATAAAATGAAACAAATATTAAAATATTATATTTTTAAGATTATATTTTTTGAACAGACATTTCAGAATTAGATGTCAGGACAAAACATCTAAGTAAAACAAAATTCAACCCGGAGTATCACAGAGAAGTGTTCTAGGACCACTGATGTATTTTTTGTATATAGCAGATTTTCTAACTATGTCAATACGTACAATAATAGGCATGTTTGCAGATGATACAATTGTTACAACAACTCAGGATCTAGCCACTGCATCCAAAGAAATTTAAAATAATCTTAACAACAAAATCTTAACAACAGAAAAATAGACTAAGATGGTGCATTAAGATTAATGAGACAAAATGCATCCATGCTATGTTCACCAGATATGAAATCAGATATGAAACTTGTCCCATAGTTTAATTAAACGGAGTATAAATTCCGCAGGCTAATGAAATGAAATATTTAGGTATACATCTGAACAGGAGGCTAAACTGGAGAAAACATATATTTACAAAACGCAAGCAACTGGGATTTCAATTAAGAAAACTCTATTAATTACTAGAACGGAAATCCCAGTTAAACCAAATTGCAAACTGCATTTACAAAAGCATATTCAAGTTAATCTGGACATACGGAATCCAACTTTAGAGTATTGCTGCCAATTCCAATATAGAAATTTTACATAGATTCCAATCAAAAATGCTACGGTTAATTGTGAACGCACCAAGGAATCAACAAGACTCTCTACATCTAAACTCTCTAAATCTAAACATTCCGACTAAAGGAAGAAATAGGAAAAGCAGCAAAAAAATACAAATTACGATTGCAAAATAATCCTAACACTAGTGCCAGTAATCTGATCAAAATTAGCAACAAAAAACGTAGACTCAAATGTAAAATCCTTCTTATTTTAAATTAGTTTATAGAGTATAGCATTTATATGGGAACGTCATTGGATTTCTCCATGTGCGTCTGATATTATAATATATAGGGTGTTCCCGGATTAAATGGTCAAACTTGAAATATGAATTTAGGACCTTAAAACAAGAAAAAATTTTCCTCTGGAAGTATGCAAACGCTTCATTCAAGAGATATTGACTTCTAAAGTTTAGAACTATAGGAATGAATAATTTCAAAATGTTTCTTTTTATTTTTGTTTTGAAGATCGAAGGTTATTGACAGGCTTGTGTTTGCATTGTAAATAAGCTCTGTCCATTCGTACCTATTAATGATCTTCAATCACTAAATCGGAGAATAGTGCAAGAAATTGTAACAGATATACAATGTCAATCGGCCACTCATTCTGTCATCGATAGGTGCAATGTCTCCGAGCTGGAGCATCATTTTGAACAAAACATTTAATTATTAAATTTTGATTACTGTACAGCAATAAATAGAATAAACTTAGATTATTTCGAAATTATTTATTCCTAATTTCAGAAGTCAATATTTCTTGAATGAATCGTTTGCGAGCATACTTCCATAAAAAAATTTTTCCTTATTTTATGATCCTAAATTCATATTTCAAGTTTGGCTATTTAATCCGGGAACACACTGTAGAAAACTATTGTTAAATGTCCTTAAATGAAACAAATCGCAATATTTACTAGGAATTAAAAAAAAATTTAAGAATTAAAAACTATTTCTGTTACTATTTGTTCTAATTTTTAATTTTTACGATATTAAAGTTTAAAATAACAGTAATAAAATATATATGTTTTTGTTCATTAAAAAAAAGTAACGACTTTTCTATTTTTATATACTAAAAATGATACAATATTTTTAAATGGTACTGTGTATGTATACAGTATAAAATTACACATGTTTAAAATACACATATACATGGTGTATAAAAAGTACAAGGTGTATAAAAAGTACAGGGACGGTAAAATATTTCAAAAACTAAGCATTTTAGAAAAAAATGTTTCAAAAATTGTAGAGTTTCAAAAAATCTATTTACTGATACTACGAGTTTGACTTTGGGTGGCGTCGCCAAGGTCAGGACAAAGTCACCTTAAATTTTTTAAACGGGACCTCTATTTATTGCATATTCTTGTAGCATACTCTTCAGACCTTTTCAAAACACTATAATTTTTTTCACTTTGAGTAAGCCGTTTCGAAGTAATCGAGCTTTTTATGATAAAATGTCGAGCCAGCGACTGGGACAATTTCGTGATTTTCAGACATTAATAATATTAAAGTAATATTAATGTATTAAATTTATAACAGCACTAAAATTCACATTCGAATCATTTCAAATCAATTGCAATGAATTTGACTTGAAGTAGAACACATTGCCTGTACATAATACGCTTTGTTTCATATGGATAAGATAAATAATTTTTCTTACCGATTTTTTTTTCTTCTTTAATTGAATTATCAATTTTGTTATCTAATTATACAACTTAATAAATACAAATTTCTATTTATTGGATAAATCTTTTTGTTTCCTAGCTTATTCGTTAGACTCTACTTTTTCTTTTAGAGATTAACATTATTCTCAAACGCTTTTCTAAGGATTTCCTCAATTTTTTCATGGAAATTTTGAAACAAATGAATAACTATCAGCAATTTTCAAAATAAACTGAATTGGAAAAAAAAATGTACAGAAATAAGCAAAATAAAAATTGAGGAAATCCTTACAAAAGCGTTTGAGAATAATGTTAATCTCTAAAAAAAAGTAGAGTCTAACGAATAAGCTAGGAATCAAAAAGATTTATCCAATAAATAGAAATTTGTATTTATTAAGTTGTATAATTAGATAACAAAATTGATAATTCAATTAAAGAAGAAAAAAAAATCGGTAAGAAAAATTATTTATCTTATCCATATGAAACAAAGCGTATTATGTACAGGCAATGTGTTCTACTTCAAGTCAAATTCATTGCAATTGATTTGAAATGATTCGAATGTGAATTTTAGTGCTGTTATAAATTTAATACATTAATATTACTTTAATATTATTAATGTCTGAAAATCACGAAATTGTCCCAGTCGCTGGCTCGACATTTTATCATAAAAAGCTCGATTACTTCGAAACGGCTTACTCAAAGTGAAAAAAATTATAGTGTTTTGAAAAGGTCTGAAGAGTATGCTACAAGAATATGCAATAAATAGAGGTCCCGTTTAAAAAATTTAAGGTGACTTTGTCCTGACCTTGGCGACGCCATCCAAGGTCAAACTTGTAGTATCAGTAAATAGATTTTTTGAAACTCTACAACTTTTATTTGAAACATTTTTTTTTAAAATGCTTAGTTTTTGAAATATTTTACAGTCCCCTACTTTTTATACACCCTGTATTTATAATATATGTGTGCATGCGCGTGCGCGTATGCGTGTGCGTGGGCGTGTTCGTGTAGCGTTAGTGTTCGTGTTAGTGTTCGTGTTAGTGTTCGTGTGTGTGTGTGTGTGTGTGTGTGTGTGTGTGTGTGTGTGTGTGTGTGTAAACAGGGTGTTTTATTTTAATCGCCCCAGGCAAATATCTCAAAAAATATGAATGGAAAAACGTTTCAGACAGAAGTTGTTTGAGTCGAAAAGGGACATAAGATAATGTCATTGATTTAAAATTTAGTGAACGTGCCAAAGTCATATAAAGTTCAATTTTGTTTTTTTAAATAAAATCCCCTATTTTTTATTGCATATTCTTGTAGCTTAAACGAGAGCTTTTCAAAACACTATAATTAAGTATTTTTTCATTAAGTACTTTTCGAGTTTACAAAGCTTGAAAGTTATAATTCCGCCGCCATTAGCATTACTTAAGATACCGGCCAATGAAGACCCAAGATCGATCCGGCCAGTGAAGGCACCATTGACTCAGTAGAGTCACATCGAAATCAAATTGAGTGTGTATTTTTGGTTTACAGCAAATACTCAAATGTACTACTATTTTATTGGATACATAATTGCAACCGTTTTTCGAATGCATTAAATGCTTTTCTGAGAACGTTAACTGTTATACTTTTACACGCTTGTCTGATGCGGTCCTTTAGGTCTTCAGCTGTGGTATGTGCGGTCTGGTAAACGATATTTTTTAAATAGTCCTATAAGAAAAAATCTGGTGATGTTAGATTTGGTGATCTGGGTGACCATCTCGTCCAATCCAACGGTACGGATAAGTTAAATTTAAAAATCTCTTATAGGACGTGTGTTGTGTGATAATGCACCGTTCTGTTGCAACCACATACGTTGAACTGTATTTTCATCGACAAATTGTAACATCCTTGACAACACATCTCGTAGCATACATAAATATGATTCCCCCTGTAACATTGCCATAAAAAAAAGTGGGGTCCAACATTATGACCATCTAAAATACCGTACTAAACTTCATCTTCCACCGATGCTGATTATCTGTGACATAACGAATCCAGTGGGTATTGACATTAGAATAATAATGGCTATTATGCCGATTCAGTATGCCATTGCTCTCAAATGCAGCCTCGTCACTAAACATAACATGAGAAAAAAATATAGGATCGATCTGAGTTTGAGCTACAGTCTACCTGTAAAATGTGACACGAAGAACTTTATCATTATCAGAAAGCTCTTGATTAAGTGAAATGTGATAAGGATGAATGTGATTGGCATAAAATTCCATTTACAGTCGCAGGAGACACATTTAAAGAATGACTAATTTGACGTTAGCTAATGTATGGACTCATTATTATCATTCCTAATACAGTTACAATAATAGCATCATCGTTATTTAATGATTTTTTAGAATGTTTGCGTTTCATCTGTCCCGTACGCGCTCTAGCTATTAAATGTAAAATTGCTTTATGATTATGATGTCATCTATTCGAATACCTATCTCGATATTGACTAACTGCTTCTCTAGCATTATTATCAGCGGCATAATAAATACCAATCATAGCAACAATTTCTGAGAGGGAATAATCTGTCATGTTGATATTGATACAATTAACGAAAGGGAATCAAATAAATTTACTCTAATAACCAAACATATTAAACAAATCGCAATAAGAGCCAAATCGAATCGATTTTAACCAAAAACAATCAGCTGAATAGGAGTAATGAAAGTGTTTTGTGATAGTAATCGATACTAAAAAAGGACGTTGTGATTATTTCATTATTCCGTAAACGTTAAGCTTCGGCGATCCTCTGAACACTTCAAACGCGTTCTAGGCATTCTTCCTAAATGAAAGGGCAGCGCGCCTGAGTCATAAAAACCGCAACTTTTAGCCCAAATATCTCGGAAACTATCGATTTTGTAAAAAATTGTTAAGGTACTAAAAACATTTATTTTGATCAGATAAATTTGAAAGTACAATAATAGTTTTCTTTTAAAAAATAAAGTTGACTTTAATCTCATCTAAAATTACAATTTTTTATTCTTTGAATCCAATCTCAAAAACTATTAATTTTACACTAAGACGGGCATGTAGAAGTATTTAGCCAACGTTCTCAAAAAAACAGGTAATGCATTCGAAAAATGATTGCAATTATGTATCCAACAGAATGGTAGTACATTTGAGCATTTGATGTAGACCAAAATTACACTCAATGTGACTTCGATGTGACCTTACTGAGTCAATCGGTCTTGTCTTCACTTGCCGAATCGCTCTTGTCTTCAGTGGCCAATATATCTTGGGTAATGCTGATACCGGCGGAATTGTAACTTTCAAGCTTTGTAACTCAAGAAGTACTTAATGAAAAAATACTTAATTATAATGTTTTGAAAAGCTCTCGGGGTAAGATATAAGAATATGTAATGAAAAATAAAGGGTTTTATTTAAAAAAACAAAATTGAACTTCATATGAGATTGGCACGTTCATTCAAGGTCAAACCAATGACACCATCTTATATCCCCCTTCGGATCAAACAACTTTTGTCTGAAACGTTTTTCCGTATTTTTCATATTTTGAAGGCAAGAGATATTTGCCTGGGGCGATTAAAATAAAACATCCTGTATATATATTGCGCTATGATTATAGTAATTTATTGTAGAATAATTATTAGCAATATTATTACATAATAAAATAAGAATCATATTAACATTTATTAATAAAACTATTAAAGACATTATAAAAGCTTAATATTGGAAAAAAAGTTTATAAACTTTTTATTCGATTATGTATATAATATTGTAATAAAAAATAGTTACAATATTAATAAACTATGAAAGTTTTAGCTGTCGTCAAAATGTTCATTATAAGATACTATCCAAAATTCCTAAAAGTCTTACCTCTATCAGTGTCGAAGTTGTAGTCGATGATGTTGTGATCGATGGTATTACAACTTGCTCAATAGACGGTTTTCTTACAAATAATTCTGCTCCTTTGTATCTCGCACTGAATTTGGGTGCAGAACCGTTGGGCGTTATCCTAGGAGCGGAATTCTGTTTACAAAAAAAAAAAAAAATTCTTTACAAAAACCATACATCATCAACCATACACCATAAGTTTCAAAAATCTGAAAAAAAAATACACCTTAATAACTTTAATATGTACAGAGATTTAAATTTTAAGGACATTATGGAATCATAAAAGCTGTCTTTTACATGATCATTTACATGATCAAAGTTTTAGATTGAGAGGTCGTAGCAACCTCTTCCAACAGCCATTTTTCTCATCTTTAAAATCATTTTCACCTATTCGATTTTTCATGCTACATATGATTTTTAAGCTATCCCCACTTTCTTATTTTATATGATTGCGGATGGGCGCCTGATCAAAAGACTTTATATAATTCCATAAACCTCTCAAAATTTCAATTCTTTACCTCTATCCATTCTAAAGTTATCAAAGTATATAGCCAGACTTTTGGACTAATTTGAAATCCACTACTCTATAAATATAAATAAATTTATATTTAATAAATGTTATTATGTTGCATATATTTATATAATAATTATATATTTTTATATTATTTTTAGATTTAAAGATATAAATAAATATGCTATAATATAAATAAATATCCTATAATATTAGTATCACAAATTGATTAAGCTATTGTAATAATTTTTTTCACATATATATTAAATTAAGTATTAAAAATCATATAATAAAATTACAACGAGCGTACGTTTCAACTTCTTTTTTATGCCATTTTTAGCGCAACATAGCAATATAAATTAAACATAACGAAAACAAATTATGACATATTAAGATTGTCTGATAAAAACAATAAACGCCAGTGAATAAAAGAAAAAAATCAATAAATTAAAATGTACGGAGGAATTGCATGCTATTTCTCACATCATGCTACCAGACAAATCTCCGAATTCCCAATGCATCTTTAAGAAGTGCACTGGAAATTCGGAGATTTGTCTGGCGGCATTGACGTGAAAGATAACATGCAATTCTTCCGTACATTTTAATTAATTAATTAATTAATTTATTTTTTTATTCACTGATGTTTATTATTTTACTTATTTTATTTATTATTTTTATTATTTATATTTTATTTATTATTTTTATTAGACGACTTTAATATGTCATAATAATTTGTCTGTTTTTGTTATGTTTAATTTATGCTGTTATCTTGCGCTGAAGATGCCACAAAAAAATAGCCGAAACATATGCTCGTTGTAATTTTATTACATGATTATTATATGATTTTTAATATTTAATTCTTTACGCCCAATCACCTGCGCTTGGCTTCGATTATTTGTTTCTTTGTTTATTTTTTTGTCTTATGTGGAGCTTTCATTTTTTGTAACTTTATGTTAAATTATTCTAAGATTAATTAATAAAAATAAAGCTTTCTTACAAAATAAATATCGTGTAAAACGCAGCTTCTTTATGTATTATATATATGTATACATATACAGGGTGTCCCAGCTAACTTGACCACCTTGAATATCTCGCTTATTTTTAATGATAGAAAGAAATGTTATAGACAAGAATTATTTGTTGTCAGGGAGCGAATACTGTCCCGTACAAAAAATTTTTTTTCAAGGTCATCTTTTTGAGATTTCAAGGTCATAGATATTTTTTTAAATGGGACTAAATTTTTTTTTTTTTTTTTTTTTTTTTTTTTTTATCATGGTGATAGCAGAGGTGAAAACCTTTCCAACGACCTGTTACACAATGACTTCACTATTACGCGTGACCTTAAGCATGAAAAATCAAAAAATAATTGGAAATGTTTAAATGATGGAATACGAGCGCTAAAAGGTTTAATAGAAAAAATTTATGGTAAATATGCCGATGAAGAGAGGCAGCCGTAATGACCTTGACCTTGACATATGTTGTCAAGGTCACTGTCCTAAGTAACAATCAAAAGGTTTTAACCGTCGCTCATTGTGTTTATTAAAAAGTTATGGTAATTATTCAGAATCATGGCTCCATCTGCAAATGGGCAAATTTTTTTTGATAACTTTTTATACTTAGAGAATAATGTAAATAACAATTTTAAATCGGCGGAAATCCAAAAAAAAAAGTTATTAACAATAAAAGTTTGAAATATAACGAAATATACTAAAGTACATGCAGGACTTCCGCTTCCGAGAGTTAGATAGAAGGAAGGTGAAAACATGTGCTCGAGGAAAAAGGTAAATTAGTAGGTGTGGAGATGGAGAAAGAAGAGTGGGATGAAGGAGCAGAAAGGGCAATGAGGGAAGAATAAGGGAGATTGGAGGGAACTAAGTGGAAG
>JBCEZX010000005.1:658091-680972 GCA_039654345.1 Cataglyphis cursor
CGGCGCGGAGTGTGTGAGTGCGTGTAACGTGTCGTGCGCGATTCGATATAACTCGAAGTCGTCGCGCGGACGTAACAATATACCATATATATATACACATATACAAGGTTAAGGGACAATCTCTCGTCGTTATGTAGAGCATGTAAATAGAACTCTCTTTCTCTTTTTCTTTCTTTTCTTTTCCTCCTCTCCCCATTATGTCCTGTGTTTCTCTGCCTCTCTCTCCTTTCTCTCCACAAATTTCTATAATATTTTTTTCTACAATATATTTCTCTTATGTTTCTATTACTAAGATATTTGTTTTAAAGTTAAAATTTGAAAAGAATTTTTTTAAATAACTTTTATATCACTCCATAGATTTTAATAATTTGTAATAATTATTTTTGTATTAAGTAGAGATTCTTTAAAATAGCGATAGATTTCTTGATATTATATCGGAGAGTCAGGGATAGTGGAGAGAGAGAGAAAATTATTATAGATATATAAGATAGACTCAGCATGCATGTCCTTGGCAAAACAGACGAAGAAGCAAAATAGAGAGGATTTTTTTTTTATCTGCGCAGTCGTTTCTTGATACTTGATAGCCACTGGCTTGTGGAAAGATATATTTTCTTTCTCGCCAGGATCTTTCCAATAACCACTTACATTGCATGTCTTCATTTTTTTTTAATGTTAATGCTAATGTTTAATGTTAATTTTTAATGTTATAAGATAATATTTTTGTATAATTATCCACGATATCCGACGATATTTTTAAGTTATTACCAACCATTGCTGTCACTAATTCGCGCATAGAAAAGGACAAATTCACTAACGTTTTGCCTCTCTCTCCGTTTTGCCGAAGCCAATTATTAGCCTAAGGAAATGTATATGCTGGGCCTATTTTATATGTCTATGGCAGTTTTCTACAAACCTACAAAACTTTGAAATACGTATGTTTGTTTTATTTAAATTTTTTTTTTAGATTCTTTATATACACATACACATATTTTTCTAAAAAAATGTACTTATTTTATTTTAAAAATTATTTTTGAGACAAATATTTTTGATCGATAAGAAATAAACTTTTATTCATAATAGAACAATGATTTTGACTGACAAAAATTGTATTGATTGTATTAAAATTTATTAAAACAAAATACATTTAATAAACTCGCTATACAAGCGTATTTGGAAGCCGTGTTTGTGAAGATGTGTCTTTAGAGAGGAGACGTATGTGACGGATATAAAGAAGATTAAGGCGAAAGCGAAGATTGTCTTAGCGATGTAAAAACAGAATTAGCCCTGCCAAAAATGTTTGATTAAAATTGATTTAAAAAATGTAATCCAAATCGATCGGGATTTCTGTACCGAAAATACGGTATTAAAACCGATTATGTTTTAATCGATTTTAATCGAACATTTTCGGCAGGGCAGCTATTAAAAACAAATATACGATTTAGGCAGATTATTTTGGATTATATATCCATCCGATTATTCGTGTTTATTTGGATTGACAACAATATAGATTAGAATAATATTAATATAATAATTTTGGATTGAAAATAATCCGCGAAAGCGATATTAAAACCGATTATAATTCGTTCGGAATTAAAATCGATTATTTTTTAACCCGTCGCGGATTGAACCAATTAAAACCGATTAAAACGGATTATGTTTTAATCGATTTTAATTGAACATTTTTGGCAGGGAGGGCATATACAAATCGGAAACTCTGAGACAAGTGTGAGAGTATCTAAATAACGCGTTCGAAGATAAAAAAGACTTATGTGAGAAGTAGATTTATTATTTAATTTCAACCAAACTACAAGATTGTAATTCCATGGAAGAATACGTTAACACAATAACAATGACCTATACTTTGAAAGAATTTGATTTCGAAGTTAAAGAAGAAATAATAGGCGCGTTGAATTATCCGACGAGCACAAGCTCATATGATCATAAGTCTAGAGAACGCCGATACAATCGTTACGTCAAGTACAATCAAGAGATACAGAGAAACACATAAGAGAACGGACGGAAAACAAACAGGAAAAACGGAAGCGACATTATATTTGAAGGTGAAAGCGATACGTAAAAAGGGACAAGAAAAGAAAAAAAAAGACTATGCATGCAGCAAGATCAAACACTTTGCAGTCAAATGTCCTAATAAAAGAAGTATCCAAGGAGAAGGAAAGCTCGATACATATTCGCAACTCGAGCAACCACGAAAAGCGACGAGTGATATTCCAGAGCATCGACGCACATGACAGGCTACGCAAACTATCTGAGAGAAATGAAGAAGTACAACAGAACCATAATGGCAGTAAACTACAGTCAATTAAAAGCAGTCCGGCAACGGAACGGCAGAAGTTGAGGTCACTGTGAACGGAGCCAAAAAAATTATTCGTGTTAAAAATATATGATCCACGACTAGCTGCAATTTGCTCTCTGTAGAGACCATAGTTGGGAGTCAAGGGCTTGTTAAGCGCAACCTATAGCCTCTACGAGTCAAATGTGAATCTTGCCTGCCAGCGGGGGTTCCTGCTCCTACGAAAGAGGCTCTGGCATCCCAGTGCTTAGGGGAATATCTGGGCTACCCTGAGAGTTTTAAATTCCAAGTCTAGTTAGCATAGGGCTGACAATCCTATCTAATGAAACTTATCATGAACCCAACACTGCGGCCTTGCATTAGAAACAAATTTATGGATACCCAGATCCGATACTCTAACAAGATAAACGATTTGGTTATCGGAACATGGAACATGTTACAGGCAGATAAAATGAACGAAATAGCGGCGGAGCTCAGCAGATACAGATTAGATATTGTAGCCCTGCAGGAGCTTAGATGGAAGGATGCAGGAACTATTGTTAAAAAGGATTACACATTGTACAGCGAAACTCCAAAGAAATCAGGACAAAAGAACAGGTTTCTGGATAAATATCGGAATATTAAGGACAAAATCTTAGGTTTTGAATCAATTAATGAAAGGATATGCAAGCTCAGAGTGAGAGGAAAATTTAATAACTTATCACTTATATGTATATATGCGCCTATTGAAGCTAATGAAGAAATAGAAATAGATCTATTCTATGATACATTGGAAAATGTATGCAATAGGGTTAATAAATATGATTCATTAATTATATTAGGCGAGTTTAATGCAAGGATAGGGAAAGAGAGATTGTCAGCTCAGTTGTTGGCAGATTTTCTTCACATAATGAAACATCAACAAATGGACTAAGGCTATGTCAGTGAATAGAAAAGTCCTCTTTAAGAATTGTAAGCACCGATTTCCAACATAAAGACATTCATAAAGATACGTGGCAAATATCTGGAGAGGACAGTAAACCAAATTGACCATGTTTTGGTGAACATAAGAAGAGGATCCAACGTAATAGATGTAAAAACTTGTAGAAGTGCAAACTGTGGCAGTGATCACTTGTGAAAGCAAAGATAAGGCAAAAAATATTCAGCTTAGCAAAAGCTAAAGGAAGAGACAAATAAAATGGAATATAGAAAAATTAAAAAGTGAAGAGATATTGAAGAAATACCAAAACAAGGTAGCTGAGGTTTTAGCAGGAGTACACAATAATGAAGATATAGAAAAAGAATGGAGCAATATAGAAAGTGCAATAACTAATGTTACTAGTCCTATAATAGAGAAAAAGCCACGCAGACGTAACGAAGATTGTTTTGACTTGGAATGTGCTGATGCCCTGAATGCAAGAGAAACATGGCAAGAAAAAGATTGCTACAGCGACGTACCAGATGAATGCAAGAGGAATACAACGTGAAAAGAAAAATAGCGAAGAAGATATGTAAGACCAAGAATGCTATGAATAAAAGATTGCAGCAGATTAGTAATCAATACACTAAGCGGCAGATGTATGAAAAGATTAAAAGTAAGCAAAAAGATTTCTAACCAAGATTATATAATATAAGAAATGACACAGATGAGATGTTAATTGAGGACGAAGAAAGATTGCAGACCGATACTTTGAAAACGTGCTCAACGAAGGAAGAAGGGATTGAACGGAACTACAGACGGACCAAACAGTCTTGCCTTATAATAATGAGGAACCAGAATCGGAAGAAGCAGGGCTCACACCTCCCGAAGAAGTAATCAAAGATACAAAATCTGAAGAGCAGTAAGGCGCCCGGAGAAAACACAATAACAGCCGAGCTTTTAAAAAATGCAGGTAGAGAATGTCAGCTCAGGATATATAATTTTATTCTCAAAATCTGGCAATCGGAAACAATGCCTGAGAAATGGAAAAACGGATTAATAGTCCCGATTCACAAGAAAGGTTCCAGATCAGAGTGCGCTAATTACAGACCCATAACTTTGCTCAATGTAACATACAAATTACTATCAACAATAGATTCAAGAAATACGCGGAGGAATGCATATCTGACTATCAGTGTGGCTTCAGGCCAAACAGATCTACAACAGATCATATCTTTACCGTCAGACAAAATATGGAGAAGTGAAAGTGGAATATGGCACGGATCTGCATGTGCTGCTTGTAGACTTTAAACAGGCCTTTGACTCTATAGATAAAGCAAAAATTTGCAAAATCTTTGATATCAGGATATCTAAAAAGTTAACATATCTAATTATAATGACGCTGAAAGGCACAAGAATGGCTAAAGTATTGATACAAGGAAAAACAACGAAAGATTTCGAAATAAGATCAGGCATAAGACAAGGAGACGAACTATCCACAACTACTTTTAATCTAATATTGCACTATGCGATAAAAGATTTATTATATTTTATTATTTACAATGGAGAATACACATAATGATCAGATTCTATAAAATATTGCCATATGCAGATGATGTGACAATCTTTGCAAGATTCTTGAGAAGCAATGACGAATATATTTGCAAAGCTGGAAAAAAGAACGAAGGATTTAGGATTAATAATCAATGAGAGCAAAACAAAATATTTTAGAGTAACTGGGAACGCAAAAAAAGAAATGGACCGAAATATCCCCGTTGAGGGATATAATTTTGAAAGTATGCAAAATTTTATATATCTGAGCGCCTTTGTTCAAAAAATAATATGCATGAAGAGATCACACATAATGTCAGCAAACAAAGCATACTACTCGCTCAATAGCCTATTTAAATCTAGACTAATATCCAGAATGTACAAATTAGAACTGTATAAAACAATAATCAGATCCATCTTGTGCTACAATCCCGAAATATGGACGATATTGTCGGCCACAGACGAAAACAGCCTGAGGATTTTCGAAAGAATTCTCAGAAAAATATTTGGACCGGTTAAAGATGAAAATAATGTATACCGTATTAGATTTAACTATGAACTACAAGAAATAATAGGAAATGAAGACATAGCAAAAGTCATAAAGGCGCAAAAAATAAGACGGATAGGACATCTAGAACGCATGGATGGAGGAAGAGCACCGATAAGGGCGAGCGAGATGGTATGCATGTCCACTAGACGGCGTGGGAGACCGAGGGTTCGCTGATGGGAGGAGGTGGAGTGTGACCTGAGGAAAATGTCGGTTGGCTACTAGAGGGAGATTGCAGAAAATAGAGATGAATGGGGAGACGTAGTGTTGCAGGATAAGGCTCACTCCGAGCTGTGATACAATTGAAAGAGACCATAATATGGAAAGACTACAAAGTTAACAGTATCAAAAATGAATGCAGTATACACGACATTCGTTATCATGGCCAAATCATATGGGGAAGTATACAAGCTGTGCAAAATCGGAGACAATCTTTTATAATAGAGATAGAACAACGAGGAGATCTATGACACAAATGCATATCTCGACAGAAGAGAAATGAAGCAAACCAAGAGGCATTGAAGGAAGAATGCGATACATGTACACAAGGTAAAATAGGTAACCGTTTAGGTTTAAGTAAGTAAGCGCGCGTATCTTTAGAGTTAATATACTCGGATACTTACGGCTATATCCAAGGAATCGCTAGGCGGCGCGAAATTCTTTATAATTTTCATAAATGACTAGAATCACAAAAAATTTGTATATTTTTCAAAATATAAAAATGAGGCAATTTAAAAATTTAAAAACTATTTAAAAATTTTAAAACATATAAACTATAAAGAAAACATAAACTATAAAGGAAAAATAAACTAACAAAAAAAAAAAAAAAATTTAGAGAGACAACGGCCACGGATACTTCAGTAAAGAATTCAAAGATATGCTACAATTGTTAAGAATAGCGCATCAAATAATAGTTTCGTACAATCTTCAACAAAATAGTTTGTAGAACCTGCAAACCATAATATTATAGAACGAACTAGATGTATGTTAATAGATGCAAAATTACCGAAACATTACTGAGCTGAAGCGAGTTCTACGATGATTTATTTGCTTAACAAAAGTTCAGCTAGCGCACTCTCTATGAGGAAGAATCCTGAAGAAACTTTGGAGCGGAAAAGATAATAAAATGCCTGCTGGTATAAAATGCCTACGAGTATTTGACATACGTATTATGAGAAAAAAGAGATCAGTAGGATTCAAAAGCACAAGAGTTAATATCTATTATTGGTTATGGAAAATATTATAAAATACTGGTTAATCGATCCAAATAAAGAAGATAATTGTAAGTAGAGATGTTGAATTTTGTGAAGGTTATCATAACAAAGTCTCAAAAAAGAATAAAAGGACGCAGAAGGTCGTGATCTATCAATTAATCAAAAAATCACAAGAAGAGCGTAACCAAGACAAAAACTTTGACACAGTTTTCTCAGATGAAGAAAACAACAAGAACAGAAATCAAGATATTTTCTGAAAATAGGTGGAAATATGAAAGAAATTCAAAAGTTGGCGCAGGAAGGGCGAGTTTATTGAACGAAAAAACGCCAAACGCAACAAAGCAAAGCTATATTTAGAAGATCCGAACGCAAATGGAAATCACTAAACCGAACAAGATACATAGCATATATGACATCGGATATCAAATGTACGGCTGACCTAAGTACAATAGAAGAATCAATCTAATAAAGGCAGAATACAAAGTGTTCGCCTTTAATAGTTGAAGCTATATGGTTGAGAAATATTTCACATGAAATCACAAAGATCGCTAAAAAAACATTAAAAATCAAGTGTGATAATAATGGAGCAATAAATTTATCAGAATAATTGCAACTACTAACACACTAAACATATTGATATACGCCATCATTTCGTATGGAAAATACTTGCACAGAAACATGTAAAGATAACACATATCTTGTGACAAGATAACGACCGATATTTTAAGCAAATCTTTATTGTAACATATAAAATTAATGGGCACGATTACGATAACTACGGTGTCCTATTGTGTGTGTGTGTGTGTGTTTTTTATTGAGGGGTGAAAAATACTTTTACGTATCGTCAGAACTTGATGTTCTGCCTGGTATGTCGGACTCGGATTACCCCATACCGACTAAAAAAGTCTCCTCTGTCATCGGCCTCTGTTTCCCCCGCGAAACCGCCGTTAGGCATTATTTCACGGAGAGAGGATCTAGCTTTAGCTCTTCCTTCAAGTCATGACTTCCTTTTTTCTAAATGTTTTTATTCTTTGCTCGCTCCCCTTCTATGCGACGGAATTCCCGGAGGACTTCAGTCGCGAATGAGCTCGTTGCTTCCCAGGCTGCCTTGGATGAGAGCATAGCTCTCAAATCGGATTTTCTGTTGAAGGACAGTCTCCCAAGTACTGCGTGGACTGTTAAAACGAGGACTCCTCATGTTTAAACTGATGAAGATATGCTCGGAAACACCCATGTCCTGAGATCATCTCTGTCAGGTAGTAATTGACTTCGCCATGATCGCGGCTCACACATTCACCTGCGGGATGAGACGATATGTCCACCTGCCATTTGTAGTGGTATGCCATAGCAATTGCTATCGGCGTATGCGCTATCTCGTCGCTCCTCTGTTCTGAGTTTTTCGGGGCTCAATGTGGTTGATCCTTTTTGCCGGTAAAGGGTTTTTCGTTTTTCAGCTAGTACTCCGATGGGCAGCATCCCGGTGATGACGCACACTGCGTCCTCAGACACTATGTGGTAGGCGCTGGCAACTCTCAAGGCACTCAGTCGGTGTACTGGCGCGATTTTCGTCCGTGATTCCTGTCTCTGAAGCGCATCAGCCCAGATGGGGATGCCATATGTGAGCACAGACGTGACTACTGACGACAGTAATGCCCTTCTCCTCTGCTTCGGGCCTTCTACGTTGGACATCAGCCGTGATAAAGTCGCTCTGATTACAGACGCTTTGGTACCCACGTGCTCTGCCTGCTGTTTGAAGTTGAGTTGGGCATCAATCATCACTCCCAAATACCGAAGAAACGGCCGAGATGTGATTTAATGGACTCCGACTCGCAGTGTGATGGTCTCTATCTGCTTCCTACTAGTAATGAGTACTGCCTCAGTCTTGTGTTCTGCCAGCTTCAGGCCAACTATGTCCATCCACTGGCGGATCTTCTCGAAGGTAGTGTCAAAAGCGAAGTTTATCTCATCAAGATGCTTCGCGATGATCACTACGGCCACGTCATCCGCATATGCCACAAGTTTGGCTTCTCTCGGCAATATCAGCTTCAGCAGCTCATCGTACATGATGTTCCACAAAAGAGCACCCAAAACCGATCCTTGGGGTACTCCCCCAGTGATTCTGTACTCCTTCGGACCAGTCTGTCGAACCTGAGGATCCCATCTGTGAAATAGCTGGCTACCGCATGTATCCTGGTATGTTCATTTCGACAAGGACTCCCAGAATGCAATCCCACTTGGCGGAGTTGAAGGCATTCTTGATGTCCAGTGTTTGATGTCTTAGTGTTCCACTAAGCAGTACTTTTTTGTACTTCCCTTCCATTTAGTCCCTGCGATCGCTTCTTTGGCTGTTTTGACGACAACGTCAATCAAATCCAAAATAGAGCGACCTTTTTGGAAGCCATATTGGTTGGCAGCAAGAAACGGTTCGACTGCTGCTTCGATCCTCCTGAGAACGATATGTTCGAGGATTTTGCCGGCTGTATCCAACATGCAGAGCGGACGGTAGGATGATGGTTCGTCTGGTGGCTTCTTCTCTTTAGAGAGAAGTATTAGTCTTTGTTGCTTCCACTTCAGAGGAAAGGTACCTTCAAGACACGTTGTAGACTTCTAAGAACAGCGCTGGCGCTATTTTGATGACTGTCTTCAATGTGACATTTGGAACTCCATCCAGGCCAGTAGTATTCCCCATTCTACTACAAGCTTCCATCAACTGGTTTTCCGTGATTGGTGGGATTTCCTCTGTCTCGTACTGCTCTGTGGGATGATGGAGTTTCATTTGTTGAGGAAACAACGCCGTAACAATCCTCTTTAAGAGCCTAGGACATGTCGGCGATGGCATTGGCTGGCTTTTTAGGCGAGTCATGACCACTTTGTACGGCCGACCCCACGGGTCACCCTCGACTTCATCGAGCAGCTCACTCCAACATTGTCTCTTGCTCTCCTTGATGGCTTTATTGAGTCTCCGGCGTGCTTTTTTATACTCTGCCACCAGTTCCTCAGAGTTTGGTCTTCTACGGCCACGTTGTGATGCTCTTCTCGTGCTAAGGCACTCTTTACGGAAAGCAGCGATGTAATCATTCCACCAATGTACTGATGGGAGCTGGTTTGTACTACGTTTCCGAGGCATACTAGCATCGCAGGCCTCCGTGACTCTCCTCATCATATCTTCTGCTTTCTCTTCAGCATTTCTGCCTCTGGTTGAGTGATCGTCCAGTGCCGCTGTGAATGTGTCAGGATCAAAGGCGCACACTTTTCAACCAATTGCATTGGTTTTCCTACGTGTTCCTCTAATATTCTGACCAGTAGATACCTCCCATAATATCGCACAGTGGTCACAATGTCCATTACCTCCCAGGAGAAATTCCCTTTTTTGAGGCTGCTGCTCACGAAGGTAAGATCCACAATGGAACTTGCCTCTCCTCTAATAAATGTTGGTTTGTCACCACTGTTCAGTAGGACCACGTCCAATGTGGATATAGCCTCCAGTAATGCTTGCCTCCGCGCGTTAGTCCTCCTTGCTGCCCCAGTCAACTGCCCAGGAATTGAAGTCCCCGGCGAAGAACCGCCACGTTAGTCTCACGGAGGATTTGATTACGTGTGGATTATGTATTTGTGATTAACGAGTTTATTTGTTCCGTGTTCTGTATTTTGTATTTTGTGTTGTATTAAAGTTCCTTTCATTTCTTATTATTTACGACGCGGAGCATGAGTGCCGATTGTGTCGTGCGCGATTCGATTCGATTTATCTCATCGTTGCGCGGACGTAACAATATCATATAAAAAAATGCATTAAATCTAATTTATGATACTGAATTTAAGATACTGTTTATTCGTTTGAATAAACAGTATCTGTATTTGATTCTAATGATTTATTTTGAGTGTACTTTCTTTCCCTAACTAACTTTCTCGAACTAACAGCATAAGATAGAATAAGTTGATTATATCAAAATTGATTATATGAAACTAGTTTGTGTGTTAAATATTTTTCATTCATTGCATATCATTAATAAACATCTATTTATTTTCTATTTTCTGTTATTTTATTAAAAATGCTTGAAAGAAAAATTTAAATTGCGATCAATAAAGATCGATAAAAGATTTTTATGAAAAATTTAAAAATTGGAACGGTTATAAGACACAATTATAGCTTTTTGTAATTAATATATCTTGAGAGAACTTCTCGTCGAAGATTCGTCACTCCATCACGATCATTTAATCTGATTTCGTTTGATAATCTTTGTTGTACCCAGGTCCTAAAGCTTCTTGCATTTCGTAAGCTTTTCGGCGAAAGTTTTGAAAAGTAGATTTTTCAATATTTACCATCACCAGTCACCAAATAAGCTTCACTGACAGCACTATAATCGTAAAGATGTTAATAAGGCATCATTGTCCAGTTTTGATTGGTTTTTAATGATGCATTTATGTGAGTTTGCGTTTATATTACAGCGATCAGTACATATCATTCCTTATTTCGTATTGTAATCTTATTTCGTAATCTCTTGTGTTGAATTATTATTCCGATTATAATCTCAAGAAGTATTTGATGTTCGACGATCGATGATTATGAGAAATAATCTTTTTCTATAAAACATTTCCTGATAAAAATTATAATCAGACTTAAATCTTTCCTTTAAAATCTTTCCATCCGCAGCTGGAAAAAATGTGATAATATTTAAAAGACATATATAATACCAAGAGAATGGTATTTTTCTGGTACACGGACATCTGTTTAAATAATGTAAGAGACATCCGGAAAGAATTTTCCGAAACGCGAATAAAATCAAATAGGAAAGTGTTTCAAATACGAAGTATTTTCTTAGCTAGTCCAGAGTTTATGTGTAAACACTTCAAAAATTCTCTTTAAAAATCTAATTTAACTATATCGCTTTGTATTTACATATTATTATATGTATTACATATTGCGTGTTTGTTTTGAATATCAGAATTAAGAAATTCGTAAAAACGACATGTGAGATTATGTCTATTGCAAACACAACATTTTCTATATTTTTTTTTAATACATGCATTAGTTTCATGCTAAATCAAGTATGTCCATAACTTTTGTTTTTTCAGAAGATCCTATGAGTGATATTTCAAGCTTTATACAAATGTATAAGAATTGTATATTCTAAAAAAAAAATTATTATCACATTAATTAATTTAAATATATATGCTAATCAGTCCAAGATAAAAGTTCAAAAATGACCCACTACTTCTACTAAATATACAATATTTGGTAAATTCAATGGCTTGTAAATGGTTACGAGATTTAGAATGCATACAAATATGAATCGTTAATATATTCAACGCAATAATTATTAGTTACTTTAATGAGTATATCTCAACTAATATGCCTTACCTGCAAGGTAGTCCTTGTTGTACTCTTCTCCCCAGTAAATTTCAAGTTAGAATTTTTCTGAAAATATTTTTTAATTGAATAAGCGCTTGTCTTATTAATTATTTTTTTCACATTATTATAACAAATATTATGGAAACAGTTCATGAAAAAATTCAGAATTATGAGAAGCTTATTAAAACAATTTTGAAATGTGTTTAATATACGCTACTAAAAAAAAAATAGGGAACAATTTTTATATTTTAAAAATTGGATTATTTTCAAACCATTGAAATTCGACGAAAAATCATCGTAGACAAAAAAAGCATTTTAAAGCTTGAAGTTTCAATTTTAACAGCCTACCAGTGATCTTAAAAAATTTTTTTTATCTTCTTTGTTTTGTGCTTTAAAAAAAAAATTATTTTATTTCTTAAAATTATGTATTTTTGACACTCTGCAGCTCGATAAATAAATTTTTCAAAAAATTCAACTTAAGTTTCATAAACTACAACATTTTGCCTACAAAATGCTTTTTTTTAAATATTTCTATAATTTTTTTGATCGATTTTTTTACACAATTTTGAATCTAAACTTGTATTTTCTAGAAATGAGAAAACAACAAAATTTTTGAAAACCGCTAATAGCGCGTTAAAGTTGAAACTTTAAGCTTCAAAATGCTTTTTTAATTTTTTGTCTACGATGATTTTTCGCTGAGTGTCGACATTATTTCTAAAAAATACAGTTTAGTTTCAAAATCATATAACGCGGTCTGAAAAATTGTAGGAAAATTAAAAAAAAACATTTTGCAGACAAAATGTTGTAGTGGAATTTAAGTTGAATTTAAAAAAAAATTTTTTTATCGAGTTGCAAAGTGTCAAAAACACATAATTTTAAGGAATAAAACAATGTATTATTATTAAATGACAGAACAAGAAAGACAAAAATAATTTTAAAAATCACGATAGCACGTTAAAGTTGAAACTACAAGCTTTAAAATGTTTTTTTAATTTTTTGTTTACGATGATTTCTCGTCGAGTTTCAGCGGTTTGAAAATAGCTCAATTTTTGGGGTATAAAAAATGTTCCCAATTTTTTTTTTTTTTTTTTTGAGCAATGTATTTTTATGACATTACTAATTTTTTGCAATAAATGAATGTAGTAATCTTATGTATAATAAATATAATAATTTAATGTATGAATGTAATTCTATTACAAAATAACTGCACTTGATTTCCATATATTATGTCTCTAATCTGATATGTATCAACATTTTCGCGACGTTGTACGCTACCGGTGACACACGCTAATGTTAGTATACAATGCTTAATAAACGTCGTAAAATAATGTCCTTATGATTGGTTGTCCAATATGCGCTACGTATGTATGGTATATATTGCGTATTAAATTATGAATGTTTAAATTTCTCAATAAAATCATTTTTTTTCTTTTCTTGATTTAGTCAAGAATTAAAGTTAAAAAAAGCTATATTTTATATTTCTGCACTGAAAAAAAAATGTTGTTGATTTGACTAAATCCGTCCAACTAAATATCATTTTGTTAATTCAAATATTTAAGTATTTAAGTCAAATACAATATGTTAAATCTAACATGATATATATTTAACTTGAATACTTAAATATTTGAATTAACAAAATGGTATTTAGTTAGATGGATTTAATTAAATCAACTTTTTTTTTCAGTGTAGAATATTATATATGAAAAAAATTATTATGATATATAAATACAACCAAAAAAAAAGATTTAAGATAAAAAAGCAATATGTTTAGCATAAATAAATTCAGACTCACCAATTGAGATAATCTATCTCGGAATGCCAAAGGATAATTGTCGCTCTCCTCCAATTCTATTCTCTTAGATAAACCGAAGTTTTCGGATTTGTTAAAGGTTTTGCTACCTCTCGTTACATTCTTTGGCGCAACACTCGACAGAGTATTGTTCTCATCTTTCGCTTTTGGCCTTTTAGTGCCTCTTCTTAAAACTTTTGCATTATTTAATGGCGTTTCGGTACTCTTCGATGAATCATTAGACAAGATGATTTCGTTAGTCTGATTTTGATTAATTGATGCGGAGGTAGTCGATGGAGTATCGTGATTGATGTAATTAGGTCGGCGTCTAAGAGTCCACCCGGGATTGCCATGTAATTGCGTCTCGCTTTTAAATGTAGTAGTCCTTAAATCTGCAATAGCCGTAGAAGATTCCTCGATAGAGATCTTCCGGCCCCGAAAGCCTAAACCGTGATTAAAGAAATCTTCCTTCGTGGGTTTCTTTATTTGAGAGTCTTCTTTTCTGTTTTTTTCCTTGTTTCGAGAAGTTTGCTCGGTTGAAGAAAATACTCGTGCGGTTATTGATGATTTGATCGTCGTAGAAAGAGAACTGACTGTCGCAATTTTTGTATTCAAAGAAGAAATAGTCGTAGCTTCAGCAATGGTTGCCTTTGGAATAGTAGTGGTAATGTCTGGAAAAAATATAATATTATTATTAAAACCTTTGTAAAATATTATTTAAAAATATATTACTTTTTATTATTGTTATTATCAATTACGATATTAAATTTAAATTACGAAAACTATATGTAAAGCATATAAAAAATATATATTTATATACTTATATATTATATTTGATTCGAATAAAATATTTTTGACAAATATATTTGAAAATATTTTTGACAAATATTTTTGAAAATCTTATTATCAAATAGTTAATTATCAACAACATTTTTATAAATAAATAAGAATAATATCCTTTTTAGGACATATATTATTAATTAACTAAATAGTATTAATAAATAATTTTCCCGTGATTTATTTATAAATTATTTATTATTAACCAAATTTTATTCAACGATGATAAAAAAAAATTTATTTACCAAGGTTGCTAACTGTGCGCGACCAATTTCCAGATTGCGCCCGAGCATTTTGTTTATCTATTTTGGTTTCTGTAACTTTTAATTTGCGATTATTCCTGGATCTCCGTTTTCCCTCAGATGTGCGTTTATTATTGGATAAATTGCGTCGTGTTTTTGTCTGTTCATTTACATTTGTCTCGAAATTAGTATCCACATTTTTATTTCTATCATTATTTCTTGTCTGTGTCGTGTTTGTGTCTCTCGATTTATGCGCGGATCGATTCCTGGAATTAACATTTTTTGCATTAGATCTACGTCTAGCACTAGAAGATCGTCCGTTTATCCCCATATTTGCAATTTCGGCGGATCTGGGCGAACTCCGTCGGGAGATGCTTTCGGAATTCACTGTCTCGAGATTGTTTGCATTGGATGTGCGGCGGGATTTCGATCGATCGGACTGTTTACTCTTCTTCGTGTTCGATCCTACAATATCATTGCTCTCCACCTTCTCCTTAATCAGTCTTGAAGCTTGTCTAGGAGACATCTTGACAGACGAGATTGTCGCGGATGTCAGAAAATTGGCATTTTTGTCATTTTTGATTGTTAGAGGAATGTTTACTCTTAAAACACTCTCGGAATCTAATGGCAGAACGTCTCGTTCTTTTATATTTTCTTCTTTACGTTTATTAGAGTCGTTTTTTGTATTTATCACTTTTGATATGTTAGCTATTGAGGCAATATTCTCGATTCTCGGATTTTCCAATTGCACTTCTTTCTCTTCCAGTTTAACGATCGGATTTTTTTCCTTTTCTATGTTTTCATTTGCTAACTTTCTAGACGGAATTATTGGACTTTTCAATTCTTTCCCGTTGTAATTTGTATAAATCTTTCTTCCAGTTCTTGATCTCGAGTAATCAGGTAATTTTGTAAATACCTCGTGATCCAATTTCGCACTATCTATCCAAACAGAAGATGCGCTTAAAGATATTCGTCGAGAAGCCGTTTGCTGTTTCAACCTTTGTGATTCAGGCGTATTTTCTTTATTATCACCGTGTCTACTATTCATTATTTCTTTTTTAAATACTTGTGAGGTATGCAACTTTGAATGATTTTGTGAATTATCAACATTAGAATTTAAATATCTTGCATTTATTCGTGTTGTAACAGCGGAGCCATCAGCCATTCTTGATAATTTTGATCGTGATCTGAATGAATTTTCCTTCGTAAAATGTGTTTCATGTTTCTCTAAATTGGAAGCTGTTTCTGCACGAGAACTTTTATTGCGGGGCGACTTGGTTGTCAGTGCAGTAAAGTCAGTCGATTCTGATGTTAATTTGAAATGATATCGTGCAGTACCACGATTCTGTACTTTCTGTCCATCCTAAAAAATATATTACAATTACTAGTATTTTTGACAATGTAATAAAAATTGTTTTATTTTACGAAATATGTTAAAGTGTTAACTAATGTTAAGATGTTAACTAATATTATCGTACATATATTATTTTTCATTTACAATACTGTGAGAAATGAAAATATATTATAAAAAAGTGCAGCCAAATTATCATTGGTGATGTTCCCCAACTTTTCTTTATTTAATTTCTCAATTAATTTTATGATAAAGCTAAAGATAATTATGAGTAGATTACAAATATATAAGTTTCAGAATACCTTTTATCGTTCCAAAGAAAATGGACTACAAATGTTCAAGTTATATAGCCACAACCATGATTTTTGTCATTCTTGATGAGCATTTAAGTGATATAACATTTGATATCAACAAAAATTAGAATAAAAATGTTTTATTTTTATAAATTATAAACTTTATTAATTTTTATATTGTTTATGTTCTGGCGCCATCTGTCGAACTTGACACGTTTGGAATCCATTTTCTGTAGAATGGTAAAAGGCTACTTATATTTTTAATCTACTCATAATTATCTTTTATTTTATCATAAAATTAATTTGTAAATCAATTGAAAAAAAAATTGGGAAATATGTTGGCCGCATATTTTCGAAAAATTAAAAACAGGATTTTTTTAAATCATTCTTTCAAAAAATTATTGTAATAATTTTATATAATAGGTAATCAAGACATTTATTTGTGTCAGTAATCTGCATTTATTAATCAAAGACATCCATAAACGCAAAATAAGTAGCATAAAAATTTTTAGAATGGATTACCAAAATATTAGAAAGTAAAATTGTTTAAATTATCAATAATTAAACAAAAATATAAACATGAATACATAAAATAATACATAAAATAATCCTCAAGAAACATTCTAGTTAGAAATGTCATTTATATTGATTGATAAATAATCGGTAATCATAATCTTTTGATTAAAGTACAGGAAATTGTGATCTCTAATAGAAAAAGATGAAATGTATTACGTAATCAAGACTTCGTCATCAAGAGAAAGTAAAATTGTAGTGATATTTGTAGATCGATTGCTAGATCTGGAAATTATGGGAAGGTACCAATTATATAATTAGAAGAATCCTCTGGAGTTACGATTAACACAAATAATAATAACTGATCTCGATAGATTAATCGGTTGTTATTGACGATAATGTCTGATGGATCGCGGTCCGAGTCATTACGGCAAATAGACTTTACTCTCGTCACAGATTACACCTTCACTCACTTAGGTTGAATAAGCGACATTAAAACATTCGTGATTGCAATGACTCATTAATGCTTAGAAAAAAATAGTTTTAGCGTGTACATTTTTTATTTGATGTATTTTTTTCTTTATTCTTCATGCCTGCAACAAGATTTTCAAAATTTATAGATGCGAATAACAGTACTTGTGTTGATCTATCGAGTATTCTGTGTATTGAAATAGTTTTTATAATTTTGCGTATCAAATTAATTTGCAACAAATTGATAGAACTAAATCCATTTATATATAAATCTGACAAATCATTGATCCAGAAATAAAGAGTAACAGATATAACAATTACAAAAGAGAGAGAGGGGGGGAGAGAGAGAGAGGAGGGAAGAGGAATACCTATCACAATTTTTTTACTTTTGGATATTCATGATTTTTAGCAAAATGATCACTAACTTTAATTTTAACGAAATTCTTCTTTCTCATTAATATTTAAAGAACTATCTAAATTAAATTTCTAATGTAAATATATTTTATATTATGTGGACCTGTGTAAATTGGATTTCTTTAGAACAACAATTATGGCCTTACAAACATGATAATTCATGTTACATATATTACGTACGTTTTAGTTTTGTTTTGTTGATCTAAGTGTATATTTAATAGTATTACAATCGATATTTTGACAGTTATAATTAGTATAATATTCCGCCACGTAATTGCGTCATGCATGTCTAAAATGAATTACCGCGAACATGCTCGAATTTACATATAATTATGATAACATTATGATAAAAAAACATTATGATAACATTATGATAAAAAAAATTGAAAAAAACCAAATGCAATTTGATTTCAATGATCTAAGATATTTAAACAAGTCATTTATTAAGCAACATATTAAACAATATTCAAAGAACAATAACAAAAGTATCTCAATAAAATAATGGTTTTCTTTTCTTTCAAATTCTTCCACGAGAAATCATTATAATATAAATGTCTCTAAGAAAAGCAATAATCAAAAATTACAATTATTATTAACAAAAATTCTTATTAAATTTAAATTATTATTAATTTAAATTATATATATTATTATGTACAAGGTTTGGCAATATTTAATTTATATTTATATTCCCTGATTGGCACAATAAAAAAAATACAATTTAAATAACACGAAAAATGTTTTATTTATTAAAAATAATTTCTATTTACTTTAATATACTTATTGTTATATAATAACATTCTAAAAGTTTTGGAAAATAGTCTGCAAAGGCGTTCGAAGAAACTACTTTCAATTCGGTAATTACATTTTTCTTAATATCTTTTTACGGCCTAAAATCGTTTCCTTTTGACAATAGTAGAGTATTATCTATAATAGATTTTTCACTTTAGGAAAGAAAAAAATATGATGTCAAATCCGACTGATCGCCGTCATGAGAAATGGCTTCATAAATTTTATATTTGCTCGTTGCTCCGTGAAGTCTGACAAGAATTCAATGTGCGCGCTAGCTTCCTACGCAGAAACTAACAGTTATTTCTTTTTTTTTTAATATACACTGTCGGACAATTAAGTTTCAAGACTCGCTTCGCAGGATCACTAAAACCTACTAGTGATCTCTCCAGGGAGTGGTATAAGCGGTATCGTTTTCTATTGATCGGCGGCCATCTGTTTCAAAACCAAAAACAGAGAGAGAAAGAGCGAACAAGTAAGAGAGATAGAAAGAAAAGACAACAAAAAAAAGACAACAAAACAAACTTAATATATATACATTTACATTGAAACACGTTTAAATTTTCCTGCTGAATATACCACTTCCGCTTTTGAAACAAATGACGACAATTAGACCGATCACTCCCTGGAGGATCACTAGAACCTACCGACTATCAGCGCCTTTTACCACGAAGCTACCCATCATCCCAGAAACTAACAACTGTTCGATCTTCGCTCGATCTATTGATAAAACTGTGAACTATTATGCAATTCTACATTTGGTTTAATTTTACATAACTTCAGCGCATCGTCAATCCGGGAATTAAATTGTCAAATCTCATATATTTAATATTAATATATTATAAAATATGTAAAATATATGTAAATATATTAAAACATGTTAAGATACATTATATAATCAAATATTTGTTAAAAGAAAAATGCTATATTTCTCAAGGAATTTATAACTAAAAAAGAAGGGAAAAATGACGTAAAAGAAAATAATGCAAAAATTAACAAAAATTAAATTAATTTAATACATTTACATTTTTAAATTAACAAAAATTTTTTAGACAACAGAATTTTTTTAGATTTTCTTGAATGTTCGATACTCTATTGCAAAATCACACGCCATATCTATAATACAGATGGATACAAATGGGAAATGTTCTTTGAACACTTAAAAGGTGCTCGTCCTCGAAGGTAGACTACTTTTATAGTGTCGAATCAAAAGAGTTGTTTACATCCGGAGACATTATCCTTGTCTTGAAGTTCGATAAAATTTGCGTTTGGCAATATTATATTTAATCCATTTAATTCATGTTTATTAGTTTGTATTACTGAACTACTGATCCTTTATTTATTTGTTGAAAGTTTGCACAATTGTATTGTAAACTTGTTTTTATTGCCGTTGTTTCATCTTCGTTTACAATTTATAATTTGAAGTTTTGTAATTTTTTTTTCCTTTACGTAATTGACTTTAAGATATCAGCAAGATCAATGACAATGATTGCAAGCAATGAGAAATAATGGTGAAAAATAATCGTAAAAATCAATAAAACAAATGAATAAATAAATAAGTTTATTTTAGTATAATTAGTTTAGTATAAATATATGTTTTATATTTTAATGTTTATATAATTATTAAAATTGTTATAACTGGATTGTATATCAAATACTTTTAAAAGCTCGTTTATTTTCAGAAGTAAGTATAAAAATCAATGTATTTCCTTTCCATATAAAATCTACTGTAAAATCTATTATTATGATATTACTAAAAAAAAAAAAAACAAAATATATTATATATTTAATCATAATTAAGATAAATAAAAAGAATACTTGAATTGTTTATATAGCACATTCTTAAGCGAGACAAATGTAGATCATTTTAAATGCTCTAAATTAGTTCGGAAAATATTTTAATATATATGGTCTTATATAATCACAGGAATCCATTTTTTTCTTGGATAGCTAGCACATTATATATTCAACTCATCTTTTTGAAGTCAAACCAAGAGCAATAAATCAATATTCTATATCTTGATAGTAATCAATTCTAGAAAAATTTTAAGACCAAAATTGTAGCAATTAATTGCGTTAATATGCTCCTGTAAGCAAGCTTATACCATCACACATTTGGCTCGTTTCTCTAACAATAAGTTAAGCTGTGAGTAATAAATTTGCGAATAATTTATTTTGAGAACAATTAACTTAGGAATCAATTATATAATAAATTGATAATATTAGCTTCTTATTTTTATATGTTCATAGTATGTCATGTTGGAGCGTCTATAAGAATTTAATATTTTCAAAATCTGTTTGCTTAAATAACTTTGAGCAATTAATTAGCAACAAATTCTAATGTATTTGTTATTTGATTTGCAACTTGCTGTAAATATTTATTTAAAAAATGAAGTTAGAAGCTAGAATAAAAGCAAGTCATCATTCTCTTCTTTATCAATTTTTTAATATTAACTTTTTTCTGCTAAAGGATAGGAACAATAAATTTATGCTTAACACTTAATTATGCAATATTTTCGAATCTGATTTTTCGTTTAAATTAATAGGGATTATTTTAAGGCACATGGCGATAAAGGTTTTTTTGTGAATTATTATCTTAGTATTCTCGTGTATATTTAATGAGAACATATACATAAATGCGACCTACAAAAAACTGGTTTAAGTGAACCACTTTTGAGGGTGTGGTCTTTTTGCTGGGTCAAATTCTTTATACTAATGTGTATTTGTGTGTGTGATTACTTAAAAATCGTCACTTTCTCTTATATATATTTTTGCTTCTTATGCAAAAGAAATGTAAATATATATATTAATTTTAAATTTAAAGTTATACAAAATTAGCATCAGATGATATCAGGTTGATATAAAAAAACATAAATCTACGTCAGAGTAATGTTTCTTGAAGCTTTCTATATCTGACGTACACAAGTGTTGTGGAATCGGAAAGTGTTGTGAAAAGTGTTTGTAATAATCTTGATTAAAAGTTGAAATATCACGATATAAAGTAACATTTCCTACTATGTAATAAGAAAACTCAAGTAATAGTTGAAAAACACTTGTCCACATCAAACATTATAAAATTGAATGCATACATAAACGACGTAACAGGTTAACAGCACTTTTTGACTTCTGGCCTTTTAAGTTAATTATCATATGCTTTAAATTTATGATGATGAATTTATGACTCGTACTTGCGATCTTTATGATTACTCCAAAAATTAATCTCGATTTTATGCACCCACAACACGATCAATATACATGACCAATGTATTGATGAATATGATATTGGCTATATACTATGTATATCATGATAGTATTGAACAATAGTTAATGACAATATATAATTGTAAGTTGACTATATGAAATTCATACACATAATATCATATTGGCCAACACATTAGTATATATTAGCCATGTTGTATGCCGGCTTAAGAAAGACGGAAGTAACTATTGGAAAGGTCATAAAAGAGAAAGCACATCTTCTACAATATAAATCTTTTCAAAAAAAGAAACGTATAAAATATATCAAAATACTTTGCGAGAAATTTGCATAATCAGTGTGATTCTATTTTTGCTTGATGCTATTTACAATTTAAATATATTTAAAATATAAATGCCTAAACACATCTTATAAACATTTTATAATAATTTTATAATGTGACGTGAGAAAAAAATCAAAAAAATTAAATCTTTTTTATTATAGATCGTAATTCTTATTCAGCCCGCAATTTCATATAATGCATTATAGATTTATATCACAACTACTAACACGAGATGTCATTTAAGCTTAGGTGAACCAGTGAGAATTGTAATATAACAGTTGTATAACAATTATTACATTTTACCATTATCGGTAAATTAATTATAATAACGGATTTTATGCTGAACAAAAAATTTATTAGCTTGCATTCAATATTGCATATATATGGAAAACAATTTTGATTCTTAATTGAGTGTGTATGTATTCTATATATTCTATATCAAAAGGTATTCTTGAGTTTTTTGCAAACAAAATTTGTTTTTCTTTCGTTGTTTCTTAGATTGAACTGACAATGAAAACAATATATATTTATTCTCATAATTAATGAAAATCGCTAAGATCACGTATCATCTCTTTAACAAGTGTTAAAACTAAGAAAACAATTTTATTGTTACAATCGAGTTCCCAGTTTGTGTAAGAGGGTCGCGTTACTAACAATTAGTTTAACTTGCAAGATGATCGTTCTTGCAAGTTAAACTGATTCATATACACACATACACATACACACACACACACACACACACACACACACACACACACTCACACACACACACACA
>JBCEZX010000005.1:714560-731248 GCA_039654345.1 Cataglyphis cursor
GACCGTTTTTGCGCGACTTGTTTGTCGCGATCCGAACTTGGATCCTTCGAGAAGGGCGACAGTGTTTGTTGCTGCCAAGCATTTTCGCTCGGTCGCGAAAATGCTGTCTCGCATCGCGCGCGCGGCGATGACGCGGTCGCGCGGCAATCACACGCTGAGTTCGAGATTGCTGCAATCTCGAACAGATCTACTAGCCACATTTATTTTTGGACTACTAACATTTTTTTTAACACTATTTTCTATATCACTGCCTGATTTTTTCAACTGCTTATCTTTTTCCTCACTAATTTCATTCGATTCTTTCTTTTCCTGACCTTCTACAAACTTTTTAATTAAAGACTTATTACACTTATATGATAATTCTTGCGGAGATGTTATTGATCGAATTGTTCTTCTTATCAGTCACACAGAATTTTGTATCTTTATATTCTGCACTTAATTTATTTTCCTTTGGACCTTTTAATACTACATCACCTGGTTTAATTTCTGTTTTTTTTTACTTTTTTCTTTTCATCATAATAATCTTTTCCTTTTAATTTATTCCATGCATCTCTTTCTCTCGTTTTCTCATCTAATATTTTATCTCCTATAATTTCTGGCATTTTTGATTTTATTTTCCTACCAAATAACATTTCGGCTGGTGACATACCTGTAATCGAGTGCGGAGTCGATCTATACATAAATAAATAATCTAACAATTCCTCTTTTCAATTTTGTTTTTCCGCATGCGCAATCTTAAGTCTTTTTAATAAGTTTCTATTTTGTTTTTCTACTTCTCCATTTCCTTGAGACCATAAAGGAGCCGAATGCGCAATTCTAACACCATTTACCTGAATCTATTCTACAATTTATCATTCGTAAATTGTGGACCGTTATCACATATGATTACGCTTGGCGTACCATGTCTTGCAAATATTTCCCACAATCGAGAAATTATAACATCGACTCGTAGTGCTTTTTAAAATCTCGATTTCATAAAATCTACTGTAACAATTACAACTAAAATACTTTCCCCAGAAGGGAGTGGACCTAATAAATCCATTGCTAAGGATTCCCATGGCCTATCTGGTAATACATTTCTTGTTATCGGCGCTGAAATAGATTGATTTTTGAACTAACTGACAACTCTTACATGATCTAACATATTTTTCTACATCTTTGTCTACACCATCCCACCATACTTTACTTCTTAACCGATTTTTTATCGCTACTATTCCCGAATGTCCTTCATGCGCAATCTCTAATGTACACTGTTGCAATTTCTTTGGAATGACAATTCTTGATCTTCTAACAATATTATTAAATATACACAGCTCATTCTGAATAAGTTTAAATTTAGAATTAGTTAATGCTTTCCAATCGTTTATCATTCACGCTTTTCTTACTTGTTTTAATATCAGATCACTCTCAGGTTCTATTTCAATTTCTTTTATACTCATAGCTCGCGGAACTGCTTCTGAAGCCACCCACTGAATATAAACTTCCTCCGAATTCATATTTAAAGATTTTACTTCTTTTTTTCTTCCACTAATCGCGATAAAGGATCTGCTATATTATGACATCCTTTCTCATAAATAACTTTGTTATATGGTTGAAGTTTTAATACCCAACGCTCAATTCGTGCACATGGTTTAGATCTAGGACTAAATATACATTCTAACGTTTTATGATCCGTAATTAATTCGAATTCAATTCCATAAATCCAATTATGAAATTTTTCGCACGCAACCACCAAAGCCTAATGCTTTTTTCTCTGTTTATGAATATCGTCGCTCACACTCTGTTAAACTTCTGCGTATCTAATTACTCTCCATTTTCTCCTTTCTGCGTTAAAACCATTCCTATTGCTACAGGGTTTGCATCAGTTATTACCCGTATCTCTGCTTTTGCATCAAAAATACTTACGACTTTACATTCGCTAATTTTTCTTACAGCTCCTTAAATGCCATATCTTGAACTTTTCCCCATTCAAATTTTGTTCCTTTTCGCGTTAATTTTCTTAACGGTTTATTAATTGTTGCTAAGTTTGGAATAAATGACAAACAAAAATTTACTAACTCGAGAAAACTACAAACCTATTCAGATGTCTTTGGCGCTCTAAAACTTTCTATTGCAGCTACTTTTGATTCTAATGGTCTGCAATCTGATCTCGAAATCCAAAATCCCAAAAATTTAACTTCTTTTAATCCAGAACTACATTTTGATTTATTTAGAGTAAACCCCTTTTCTTTTAATCGTTCAAAATTTGTTGAAGTCTTTTCCTATGCTCTTCTTCTGTTCTTCCAAATACTAAAATATCGTCAAAAAAATTTAATATCCCCTCAATTCCAATTATTACATCTCTTAATATTCTTTAAAATATTTCCGGTGCGCAACTAATTCCAAACATTAATCTTTTAAAACAAAACAAACCATCATCCGATACAAACGTAGTTATTTCTAGAGATTTTTCATTTAATTCTATCTGGTAAAATGCATCTTTTATATCTAGTATATTAAACCATTGACTTCCTTTTATTTTATCAAGAATTTCTTCTATCACTAGGAAATCTTTCTCTAACTATCGCTCTGTTTGCTTGCCTCATGTCTACACATATTCTTATCTTATTATTTTTCTTTTCTATCGGCACAATCGGTGATCCAAGGAGTGGGATCTACAACTCTCTCTATGATATCTTATTTCAAAAGTATTTTTATTTGCTTTTGCACTTTATCTCTAAGCTGAAATGGTATTCTTTTTTCTGAAATGGTATTCTATACAGGTTGCTACAGGAATTATATTTTCATCAACATTTGATAAACTTAATTGATAATCTTTTAACTTTACTATTCCTTCAAATATACTTTTTCCACTATATTTTATTTGTATTTGCGCTACTTGCACTTGAGCTACCTGACATTCTATTCTTATTTTTAAAATTTCTAATTTACATGCAGTATCATAACCTAATAAAGTTTTCCCTTTTCCTCTTATTACTACAAATTCTGCAATTACTTCTTTTTTTCCGACTTTAATCTTACATGTAAATTCACCTAACAACTCAAGTTTATTATTCTGAGCATATATACGCAAATATTTCTTTATTAATCTTTCTAGATTCGTACTTAATGACGCTCTACGAAGAAGGAAACCACCAAAGCAATACATAGACTTTGATGAAGATAAGGAGAACAATATGCTACGTTAAAACGAAAAAGGTTCTCGCAAGAGGAAAGTTAGAAAACTTAGCGAAAATGACAATGAGAGCGACAGCAAGAGTTTGCCACAGGTGAACTCTGATATTTTAAATGCAGTTAAAGAAGATAATATTCATGTGCATCAAATACAAGATAAAGAGAAGAAAAAAATGCCTAGAAGACAACCTCTTGAGAAAAATATCGAGTTTAGAGTCTTTCAGAAGTTCGAAGGCAATTCCAGTCAAAGCACTAAGCGACCGCAAAGGTAACTGCAAAAGATTTGCGATAACCAATCTCAAAGTATTATCTGCCAAAGAAACAAGAAACGGCAGAAAATGGATTATGAAATGGAATTATACTAAGCGGAAGAAGTCAGTACCAAACAAAAACTATGCAACAACATTTTTGAATAGTGAATCTTCTTCAATTCTTTCTCCCATCAAGAACAAAGTAACAAACGGCAAAATCTCTGAGGTTGTTATTCCTTGTATATTGTAATATTATGACCGTAGGCGTCGCTTCGAATATCGGCCCGAAAAGGGCAATTAATTCCGAGCACTGCTTTAGATGAGGAATCAGATCTGGAAAGGGAAGAAATTAGAAGAGTGAAAGCAAAGGCGAAGGAAAGGCGATGGGGATAGACGAAATTCCTAGCGAGGTTTGGAAATACGGAGGAGGGGAGATAACAGATTGGGTATGGAGATTCTGCAACAGGGTATGGAGGGGAGAAGACTGGCCGGAGGATTGGAAAGAGGGAGTAATAGTGTCGGTGAGAAAAAAGGGGAAGGGGAGGTTGTAAAGGAATATAGAGGTGTGACGTTAATGGCGACGCTTTATAAGATTTATGCAGCGGTTCTGACGGAAAGACTAAAGGAGGAAGTCGAAAGTAAGGGTTTGTTGTCACCAAACTAAGTAGGTTTCAGAAAAGGAAAGGGAACGGTGGACAGCATCTATGTACTAAATTTTTTAGTGAATAAACAGTTGGAAAAAAAGGAAGGGAGGGTTGGTGGCAGTATTTGTGGACCTGAAGGCAGCGTTTGATTCCGTAAATAGAGAGGTTGTATTGGAGGCGATGAAAGCAAGAGGAAAAGGGGAAGATCTAATGGAGAGAGTGAGAGAGATTCTGAGAGAATCGAAAAGTAAAGTGAAGGTTGGGGAAGAAGTGGAGGAAAGCTTTTGGACAGCAAGAGGAGTGAGACAGAGGTGTCCCTTGAGTCCCTTATTGTTCAATCTGGTGTTGGTAGATCTGGAGGAGGAGATGGGGAAAGTGAGATGGGGAGGGACGAAATTGGGGGAGGGAAAGATATGCACGCTGTCGTACGCGGACGATATAGCACTGATAGCAGAAGACGAAGGACAGATGAGGAGCATGGACAGATTAGAAGGGTATATGAAGGGTATAGGAAGGGGTTGGAAGTAAATACGGAGAAGACAAAAGTAATGAGGTTTAGGAAGGGGGGTGGTAGATGGAAGAAGGTAAGCTGGAGATGGAAAGGGAGACCGCTAGAAGAAGTAAAATCATTTGTATATTTGGGTTACACGTTCCAAACAAATGGAGGGCAGGAGGGACACATAAAAGAAAGGATAAAGAGAGCGGCGATGGTGATGGAGCAGATATGGAGCTTAGGGAAGAGAAGGTTTGGGAAGGATTGGGGCAGAAGATTATGTCTGTTCGATAGGTTGGTGTGGACGGTGATGGGATATAGCGTAAAAATATGGGGATGGAAAGAGAGACAAGGGATAGAGAGGATGGAAGAGAGGTATTTGAGATGGACGTTGGGTGTGGATAGCAGGACGCCGGGATATATGGTAAGGGAGGAGATGCACAGGGACAAATTGAGAGGTAGAGCAGGTAGGTTAGCGTGGAAATTCGAAAGGAGATTGGAGGAAGGGAGAGGAGGGGAATTAGCTTTGGATTGTCGAAGTGAAGTGAGATGTAGAGCAGTGAGGGGCACGGAGCTATCAGATTGGGAAAGAGAAAGGGAAATGTTTTTCCGAACGAGAGAAGTGGAAATCAGAGAAGTGGGAGGTGATGAAAGGGAAACATGGGAGAAAGTAGAAAGGAAGGAAAAGGAGTTACAGTTAGCGGATAGATGGGAGAAGATTAGGGACTCCAGGTATAATAAATGGTATGTGAGGGTGAAAAGGAAGAGAATTCCGAAGTACTTGATGAAAAGATGAGGGGAGAGCAGATGAGAAGATTAGCTAGGTTTAGATTGGGTAACGAGATGAGGGAGGGAAGATACTGGAAAGAAGAAGAAAAGAGAAGTTGTAGATTGTGTAGAAGCGAGGAAGAATCATGGGAGCATGTATGGGAGAGATATAGGAAGAGAGAAGGGGAAGAAAGTAGGGGTTGGATGGAGAAAGTGGAAAGAATTTTAGGAGAGGAGGGAGAGAGAAAGGCATGGATGAGGGAGCTGTAAGAAGAGAGGAGGAAGGGAGAGGAAGCAGAGGGAAGGGATTGATGGAATGTGCAAAGAGTGAAATCATGTAAGAGAATGAGAGACAAGTGGGTTATGAATGTATGAGTATTTTTGTAAACGGAAACGGAAATCACGAGGAAGATAGGGTGGAGAGAAGAGAGAGAGAGAGAGAGAGAGAGAGAGAGAGAGAGAGAGAGAGAGAGAGAGAGAGAGAAAGAACATAGGGCAGGTAGTAATGTATGTGTGTGAGGCGATAGGATAGAGTAAGCGTAGATTAAGTGTAGGATAAGTGTAGGATAAACGTGTTGTAAAATTATATATTTTATGTATAATATTGTATTCCCTTTGGGGGCAATAAAGATTATTTCATTCATTCATTCATTCATATTAAAAATTTACTGATCATTAACAATCGTGATTTCGCTTTTCGTTTCCTAACAGCGAGATCTGCTTACTTAATTCTAAATGTGCCAGTGCTTTTGGCGCATTATCTATTCTCTCAGAACATAGTGTCACGGGGAACATTTTGTCCAAGTTGATCTCAAATGATCTTGCCAAACTGATAAGTTGGAGTGGATCAGAAGGCGATAAGATAAAATTTTCTGATACAAAACTATGTGATGTTGTGTTTGATAAGTGATTTCATTTTTTTTTATTTATTGCATAAATTCCATTTATTCCATAATTTTTATTCTACTTGCATTAAATTATTTCTTTAGTACCCATATGATATTTACAAAACATATATTGTGTGTTTTATCTGTTAATATCATTTTATTGTAACCGCCTTTGTGTGCAGGTGCAGGTTTAATTAAACTACGATTTCCTAATAGCTTCCTTACTGACGCTGAAGCCAAGATCAAGCGTTGATTCCAAACTGCCAATGGAAGAAAAATTACTAAGTCACATAATTCTGATGCGTAAAATATATTATAATTTTTCATTACTTGCATTTTGATTGAAGAGTTATTACTGATATTAGCTTTATATACTTTTCATTATTCTTGGCAGAGTTAAGCAGAGTTAATTAGTGAGAGCTTTTCATGATTTGTGCAATATTTTTATCACAAGATTTATGAATTTTTGTTACATATTTTCCCAATGTGAAAATAGTATTTCACTAAACAATATCAAATATAATTTATTAGTGTTTTTAGTTTATTTGCTTATTTGTTATGTTAATTAAATTTATTTATTAACTAAATTATTTTATGTTTATCTTGCCAACTTAATCGTGGAATTCGGTCCTTATTTTTTATTTCTTTTATGCTCTTAAATTTATATTTATATAATAACAGAGATATATGTTAGCAAACCCTGCTCGATTTCTGCTATTAATCTGCCATCAGATTGCGCGCGCGCAGATCTTGCACGGTTTTTGTTGCCAATCTGCTATAATAGTTCTGTGCAAATTCTGCTCACTTTCTGCTACTGATCTGCGGTCAATCTATGTCAGCAGGTTTTGTAATATTTCTGTTATCATTATCTGATATAACAGATTTTGTATACAATCTGCAATCTTTCTGCTGACAAAAATTTGTAGCAGTCGTTTGGCCAAATCTGTTCGAACAGACTTTGCTAATTGGGATATGTAACAAATATCGAGTGAAGTCTGCCATATCAAATCTGACAGCAGAAATGCGGCAGAAATCATGGGCTGCCGTTGCACACATGACAGTAGAAACGTAACAAAAATTGAGCATAGCCTGCTATCACGATGTAACGATGAAAATACAATAAAGAAAATACACCTACAAAATGTAATTATTAATATAAATGCTTATTAATATAAATAAAAACTAAATATTGGCATATTTAAATATGTAATTAAATATATAAATCCAAATAAATGATTAATCTATTAATAATTCATAAATTTTAAGATTTGTAGAGAAATTTGTTGGAGAAGTTGTTTTTACCGGCCAAATCACCTTTATACCTTGACATCGATATCAACAGCGACCTTTTCTTTCTTTTCTTACTTACTTTCATACTTACCGTCATTACTGCTGTCTGCCGCTTCTAAAGAGACACGTTATCGCTTTCATCGAATAAAGCTATAATTTTCTCGTGCATACAGAGTGGAATTTATTTGTGCCTATCTAACAACAACAGATTATGGGCCCAGGCAAATAACGCGAGAAATATTTTTTCAATAAAAAAACGAACATAATGAATGTAAAATTTTCCTGAACACTCACATTGAGGTTATCCCCCGGCATCGTGCAATAGTGGAAGACATAACCGCAAAGAAATGGAAAGCGAACTCACGAGTGACAAAACTAAAAAGCATAGAGAACTGGGGAATCTGGAAATTCCAGATAAGAGTAATCCTAAATTTTCACGATGCATTAGATGTCACATTGGGAACGAATATAAGACTGGTGGATTCAGGTAACATCGTGAACGAGACCGCACATGCTGCATACGCAAAAAATCTCGCGACATGGAACAAAGCCGACGCTAGCACAAAAGGTAATTGTGACGACCGTCGGGGAACAACCGACGCTTCATATTATAAATTGCACAACGGCTGCAGAAATGTGGCAAAGACTAATCTCAATTTATGAGCAGAAATCAGAGGCGAGTATTATATGCTGCAACAAAACTGATACAATGCCACGAAAAAAAGCTTAGATGACATTGCCACACACATTGCCAAGCTGGAGGACATTGCGCACAGACTAAAATTAATGGGTGAGACAATTGCAGACTCCATGGTAATCACTAAAATTTTTATGACCCTTACAGGCTATCGACACTTCGTCAGTGCTTGGGAATCAGCGTCTGTGGGAGAACGCATATTGGAAAATCTAATGGCAAGACTCATAACTGAGGAGTTGAGACGCACTGTGCGAGAAGATAAAAATGGAAACGCTCTTTCATCTAAGGCCCAACATGAAAAAATCAAAGCGTAACAGAAGAAATGCATAAAAAAGAAACATTAAAGCCAGGAAAGTGCTATGTATGCGGAAAACCTGGTTAATGGGCCAGAAACTGCTCGCAAAGGAAAGGAGACAATGACAGAAGAGGACGTAGCACATCAAAAAAAGAACTGCACGGTGAGGGACTGGTAAACAAGGCTTTCACATCAACATTTTCAGAACGCGTGAAAAATGCAGAATGGTTTCTGGATTCCGGAGCGAGCGATCACATGTCGAATATGAAGGACTGGTTTATCATGTACGAAGAGTTTGATTCCCCCATAGCGGTATGCATAAACGACGAAGGCCGTATCAAGGCTTACGGGAAAGGCTATAAACGTTAACATATTTAACGGAAAAAGTTGGAATCATCTTGTTGGACGTGCTGTACGTCCCTAAATTAAAATATAATTTGTTCTCAGTCGGCATAGCATAGCACTGGACAAAGATCTTGAGATGTAATCAACAAAAACTAGCTGCAAGCTAATCAAAGATGGACGCACGGTAGCCATGGGGGTGCGTCAAGGGAAGATGTATGTGCAGTTTAAGGTCATCGAACCAAAAGGATCAAGATCAAAACAGGAACCAAGAGCATATACAACTTCAAACAACACACTGAAGGACTGGCACGAAAAACTGGCTCACCAAAATTTCAAACACGTAAGACAAATCCTCAATAGATTTCAGGTATCCATAAAAGGCGAGGAAGACCTATTCTGTGAAGTATGTACTATGGGGAAGATGCACCGACTCCCATTTCCAGACAGCAACTCAAAAACAAAAGATATCGGTGAAATTATACATACGGATTTTTGTGGACCCATGCCCACAAAATCTTTTGGAGGATCGAGATACTATCTCTTGCTAAAGAATGACTATTCATACTACCGCAAAGTATACTTCATTGAGAGCAAAGCGGAAACACTGGACCGCATCGAAAATTTCTTAAAAGAAACGGAGAAACAGTGTCCAAGAGGCGTTCAGATCCTTCGGACGGGCAACGGACTCGAGTTCGTTAATAGTGAAATGAAGGCGTTGACGGATAGACTCGGGATAAGACACTAGCGAACGGTAGCCTATTCCCCGGAACAGAACGGCTCTGCAGAAAGGGATAATCGCACATTAAAGGAAGGACGAACGCTGATGCTTAGCAGAGGATTCGAAAAATTCTGGGCAAAATTCTGAGCAATCAATACAGCCGTCGCCACCCTAAATCGTACTGGAATCAGTATCAAAGAAACAACGCCCTACGAGCTATGGCTTCAACGAAAGTCAAACATAAAAGACTTGCATATTTTTGGCAAAGAAGTATACACTCATATACCAAAAGAGAAACGTCGAGCACTAGACACAAAAGTTAGAAAGGGATATTTTATTAGTTACGGCAAAGAAACCAAAGGGTATCGGGTATGGTATCCCAATGACAACAAAATCGCAATAGTTAGAGACATTTTTCACAGGGAGACTATATCGAGCGATAACGCAGGAGAAACGAAGCAATGATGATACATGGTTAAATGAGGAAAACAATATAAGCCAAGATGAAGACTCCGATAGTGATCCAGAACCGATAGAAGATAGGGAGGAACCACAACTCGAACCACGAGGTAGAGAAACGCCAGATCCAAACGTTCCAAATGCTGAGGTGCAATACGAAAACGCAGCGGAAGAATTTGAACAATGAAAACGGAGAAAATCAAATTCAGGAAGGAAGTTATCGACTTCGTGACAGAACAACTCTGCGACTTCCTGCCAGATATCAAAATAATGTATTACTGACTGAAAATAAAGAACCTTTCTCCTATCAAGAAGCCATCCAGAACGAGGAAGCAGTGCACTCTGGAAGAAGGCAATGGACGAGGAAGTCGAATCACTCAATAAAAACCAGGTTTGGGAGCTCATAGAGACGCCGAAAAATTCCACGGCGATAGACTGTAAGTGGACATACAAATTGAAGAGAGACGTCAACGGCAACATTCAGAGGTACAAGGCAAGACTCGTCGCGCGCGGATTCCGGCAAGGAGTGGGAATCGACTATCAGGAGACGCATAGTCCGGTAGTTCGGTTCGACTCAACCCACGTCATCCTCACTGTTGCTTCCTGCGAACACATGCAAATCAAACAATTCGACGTAAAAACGACTTTTCTGTATGGTGACATCGAGGAGACCATCCACATGCAGCAGCCCGAGGGATACGAAGACGGAACCGGAAGAGTGTGCAAGTTGAAACGCAACCTGTACAGGTTAAAGCAATTTTCCCGATGTTGGAACAAACGCTTTACCAATTTCCTACGAAAATTCAAATTAAAAGCAACAAACGCAGACCTATGCGTATTTATAGGTCAAAATCTAGAACAAAAACTAATTTTGGCCATCTATATTGATGATGGATTAAGAGTAGCAGGATTAATAGTAGCAGGACCAGGAGCTGATAAATAAGCTTCTAAGCAAGCTCAGGGGCGAATTCGAAATAACTTACCATGATGCAGATCTGTTTCTAGGCATGCACCTCGAGCGAGCACCCAATGGATCTATCTTTTTACATCAAGAAACTTACGCAAGAAGAGTTTTGGAACGATTCAGAATGGAAGAAGCTAATCCCGTTGCCATTCCCGCAGACCCTCAGGAACCATATTCACTAGCACAAGCGGGAGACCAAAACGATATTACGACAGCACCTTATCGTGAAGCTGTTGGAAGCCTCATGTATACTTGATAGCTACGAAGCCAGATATCACATTTGCCGTGAATCGGGCCAGCAGATACTTGGAAAAACCCACGACGGCACACTGGAAGGCTGTGAAACGAATATTGAAATATTTAAAAGGTACAATTAGTCACGAACTCATGTTCAAATGAGACAAAGAAAGGAACTACATGTATACAGCGATGCAGACTACGCTGGAGACTTGGAAACACGAAGGTCGACGACGGAATACGTCCTAAAACTGGCTTTGGGAACGATCTCATGGAATTCGCAGAGACAACACGTCGTAGCATTGTCAACTACAGAATATATGGCTGCATGCCAGACAGCCAAAGAGATAGCCTGAATGAAAACTCTAGTCAAGGAGCTACTGAACATCAAGGATATACCTACGACATTATATATGGACAATCAGAGTGCGATAAGTCTTATTAAAAATCCAGTATTCCATAAAAGAGTTAAACACATCGACGTGCGATTCCATTATATTCGAGAACAATATACAGAAAAGGAGTTCTCACTAGATTATCTAGCGAGTCAAAAGAGCAATACGCGGACATTCTGACGAAATCAGTACCTCGACAGCAACATCAGTACTATCGGCAAGCATTGGGAGTCCACGAAAACCACTTTAAAGCAAAAAAACGAGTATAAGGACGATAAAACTAAAGCGGGACTGTTGGAGAAATTGTTTTTACTGGCCAAATCATACTTATCCCTTGACATCGATATCAACAGCGATCTTTTCTATCCTTTTCTTTCTTTTCTTACTTACCTTCATTACTTACTGCCATTACTGCTGTCTGTCACCTCTAAAGAGACACGTTATCGCTATCACCGATTAAAGCTATAATTTTCTCGTGCATCCAGAGTGGAATTTATTTGTGCCTACCTAACAACAACAAAATTGAACTCTTATTTTGTTTCAAGTAATTAATTTTCTATTGATTTATTCGGTTTTCAAACTTTCAGTTTAATATTTTGAATCCTTTGTTAAATGAATTTAAAAATTAAACTGATAAAAATAGATATTATGGCTTCCACATAGGATACAGAACATGGCAACGCTTGTTGCGTCGCCGCATCTTATGTGCAAGAGCCATTACACATTTTTAATCTTGTCCTAGCCGCGCTTTGCAATCTTTATATTTGCTTGCAACAGAAACTTAAATACGAGATAGATACGTCATATAGCGATAAATGAACGATCTATAACTTGATATAACATATATTAAGATCGATGTGATTCTATTATTGTTTTATGACAACAGACCATGCTGTGTTTCTGCTGTTATCTTTTGAGAACATGCTTAATTTTTGTAGCATTCTGTTATTAGCCGTGCTTGCAGATGAATTCGATTTCTGACGATATTTTGTCGACGTAGCATGATGTATTATATTATGTTCAATTTTAATTTCTATATGATATATTGTGTCAACATGCAATGTTTAAAATCTAATGTTTTTATATTGAGAATTTCTGCTTAAATTTTGCAGCACTTTTTATATTATATCATGACACAGAGACTGTTTGTTTTCTGCTGTATTTTTGTCAATTAATTAAAACGGCAGCTCAATGCTCAATTGCTGTCAAAATTCTGTTAACATAATATGCAGTGCACAATTTGCAATACGTGATTTTACAAACTTGGTTATCTGGGTAGCGCGGCTCAGCAACTAGATTTTAAGAAGATATATCAAGAATTCAGAAGCAAAAATGGGGTCGCTAAGGCACCGTAATATCCAAGTAGGACACAAAATCATAATAAAATCATGATGACATCAAGTAGAAGTCAATTTAGAAAAAAACACGTCAATCGATACAGTTTTTATGATGATTTTGTGATGAATTCTTGATATAACAATGATTTATAATGATTTTGTGATGAATTCTTGACAATGATTTTCTGTTTTCATTTTTAGATCATTTTTACGTCATTTTTTATCAGTGACTTTTAAGAGACAAATAAAGTCATAATATCCTAATGATATCATATTATAACTTTTGTATTTTACTTGGGTAAGCGCTCAGCAACGATGAATTTTCAGGAAGAAAAACAGAATGTCGCCAGATTGAATCAGGTTTAAATGACAACAGTAGTATATATATTTTGAATAAAATTTATAAATCTTAACTAGTATTGATATTTTAAATTATGGGAATATTTCAAATGATAGTAGGATAATAGCGACTGGAAACTGTCAGCAACGTGCCAATGCTTGATAGAGGATTTCTTATTATTTAGAGGATGAAGAGGTAATGGAATAATATTAATGGATTGTCAGTCAATTATAGATTTTGAATTAAAATTTTTAATAATTGCGGGGAAACGGGGTTTTTTATAATTGTAATTACTTACCGTATTGCAGCAGGAAATTCTTCTTTTCACTCAACTCCGTTGTACACGCTAAACTCTTTTTCTCGTCCTCTATGATCTTCTCGGACCTCAGTCTCCAGATGAGATAGAGTGGATAGATGTACATAGGTGTATGCACAAAGTCTTTTATTTTCTAACTTATAGCTTTGAGCTTAAAAATCTAACGCGAGACAGTAATACTTAATGAATTTAATGCTAACTGAAATCTACATAAAGATATGTCGTGACGAACGAATAATTAGCGAATAATAAGGAGCAAAACTACTTGAATAAATAATGTACGAAATAGTAATGACGTGAACAGATAATGAAACTATAATGGCACAAAATAGTAATGAACTGGACGAATAATGAAATAATAATGAAGCGCGAATACTGAGCGAATGCTGCCGGAGGTTCAAAATCAGCAATTTATATCCTATCGAAACGAAGGGCTTTCAGGCCGTATGCAGATCATGCGTTGCGCTTTGGAATGTTCCCCAAGTAGAACACAAAAGTCATAATGATATCATTAGAATATCATCTTTATTTGTCTCTTAAAAATCACTGATAAAAAATGATCTAAAATATGTAAATATGATCTAAAAATGATCTAAAAATGAAAACAGAAAATCATTGTTATGTCAAAAATTCATTAAATCATCATAAAAAACCTATCAATTGACGTCATAATGATTTTTTCTAAATTGTCTTCTACTTGATGTCATCATGATCTTATTATGATTTTGTATTCTACTTGGGTCTCAGGGAGATCTGATGGAGATCTTCCGAGAAGAAAGAGTTTTAACAACAATTCTTCTGAGAATTGTCGAGCGATACGCTTATCTTGTTATTTAGGTTTTGGCGTCCGCGGTCGTAGTTCCAAGGCAAAAGCCGTCGCGGATCTATTCGACTTATCACTCGCAATATCAAGTGTCATCGATATGAAACTTATTCTTATGCGCATTCTTTTTATCTTAAATAATATTTTATAATAAAAAATTTCTCATAATATGGTTAATATTTATGGTTATTAATTTATGGAATTATTTGTTCTATTTATTTCTGTTCTGATAATTAATTGTAAAGTTCTAGCATTCTATAATTTAGAAAAGAATTATTTAGATAATTATTATATGTACGCAATGTATATAATTTATGATTCCATAAAATACAATAAGTTTCTTAAATTTATTGTACAATATTTATGATTGCTTGGTTAATGCGTTACAAAAAGCATATTGATTTATAAAGATGATTCCTTTATGGAAATATTGTATAACAACTTGTTTTAATTATAATAAAATGTAAACAAAAACGAGGACTCAAATCATAAATATTGAGAAAATTGAAAGGAGGGAAGAGAGGCCGATGGGAAATAAGATCTAGGAGAAATGAGAAAGGATCTGACGCTTTTAAAATGGCTGTAGTTTGGCCAACGATTGTGGAACAAACACGTGCTTGATGACATTAAACAGCACACAATGATGCCATTTTTAATAGCAACGTCAAAATCAGCAATCGTGCATCAACCAATCAGCATCGTAGAAAAGAGGTAACAATATTTGCTAGTATAGATTAAGGGCCAATTTAGGGCCAATGTCACCACCTTCGGTTAGATTAACCGACGGCAGGATGGCAATTAAATTGATAAGAATGCTTGATTTTCCTTCATCTCTATTTTTTGTTAGCACCCTCCTAATTTTAACCGTCGGTTAATTTAATGAAAGGTGGTGAAATTAGCCCTGAACCACTTTCGGTTAAGTTAACCGACGATGACAACAGAAAATAGAGGTGAACGAAAACCAAGCATTCTTATCATTTCAGTTGCCACCTTGCTGATTTTAACCATCGGTTAACTTAACCGAAGGTTAAGATTAGTGAAATTGGCTCTTAATGTCTTTTAAGGCCTTTGCACAATGCGAGGCGATAACGATAGGAATAAAGGAATAGCGATAGCGATAGGCAATATCCAATGAGAACACTGCTTTTTTGAAAAAATAGATCTTTTATTGGATATTGTTTATCATTATTTCCTTCTTCCTATCGCTATCACCTCACATTGTACAAGAGCCTTTAAGGGTCGGCAGGAGTGACGGGCGAACGCCGAATTGATATTGTAGACCTCGCACAGTGACAATATGAAACTCCGTTTTCAGGGTTAAGCCAATTGCATACACTTTCCGTAACTGTAATCGTAACTTAAGGATTCAACTAATCACATTGCTTAAGGCCATTGCACGTTAAAAAATTGTAGTCGTAATTGTAAAGCCGTAAGTAAATCAACCAATCACAATTCAAACATTCTTATTATGTTTTAAAATGTTTGATTGTGATTGGTCAATTTTTTTACGGCCTTATGATTACGACTAAAATTTTTTAACGTGCAACGACCTTTAATTTGGCTGTCCATAACAATGCGACAGCCGAATTAAGCAATGCAATTGGTCGAATCGTTACGTTACGGTTACGATTACGGTTACAGAAAGTGTGTGCGATCGGCTTTATCAATGCTGAGAAGCAAATTCTCAATCTCAATATATAGGGGTATGTCCATATACGTACAAACACTATTGCATCATTCGCGCGGATGCATCGCAGAGAGAAAGGATAGAAAAGAACCAAGAATCATGCGATCCTTATTCCTCTAGCGTATCGTTTTACGGCATGAAAATGCTTTCTGGCCTCTTGTGGCAGAAAGCAGTAGTGCAATAAAGCTAACAAACGCCCATTTTATATGAATTTTATATTTGCTTACGCACATATGTGCGTATGCAAGACTAACGGGCGCCCATTCTTTGAGAATTTTATATTTGCGTATATACATATGTTTAAATTATAATTAAAATTGTACATGTAATTAAATATTGTATGATGACCAATAAAAATAGTAGGATAATAGAGTGGAACAAATATACAATATGTAAATCAAGGGTGTCTGTTAAACTTGTTGCTTTTTTGCTTTGTTATCGATATTTCATATCAGCGGAATTAATAAAAAGGTAAAAGAAAGGCGTATATTCGCTATGTGAAAAAATATTATATTTAAATAAAAACATTTTAAATAAAAATATTTTTGTATAAAATAATTATTTAAAT
>JBCEZX010000005.1:738078-751647 GCA_039654345.1 Cataglyphis cursor
TACTATATATACTATATAATATATACTATATATACTATATAATATATACTATATATACTATATAATATATACTATATGTACTGTATATACTATATATACTATATATACTATATAATATATACTATATATACTATATATAATATATATATAATATATGTATATATAATATATATATATATTTTTTTTTTATTTTAGCGAACAGATACTATCGGAATGTGAAGATACAGTGGATTATGTCTGCAATTTAAAATCTACGACAAAATTATGGCTTGGTAAAGACTATACAAATTTCATTGTTAAAGACTTTAATGATCTTGAAAAGCCATATCAGGATTTGGTAGATAGAACTACTACTCCTAGGATGCCATGGCATGATATAGGAATTTTAGTGCAGAACTCTGCTGCTAGAGATGTAGCTAGGCATTTTATACAACGTTGGAATGCAGTTAAAGTACACATATAACATTTGATAATGTGTATTTAAATTCATATATATTAAAGAAATGGAATATATTAATGAAATATGCTTGTTGTAGCTAGAAAAAGCAAATCTGAATCCATGTTATCCTTACTTATTACCAAAATCATATAAGCATTGCAAGAGTTATGCTCCATTTATCAAAGAAGCAAACAAGTACAATGTCAAGTGTCAAGTATTACGATCAGTAAGTTCCTGGTCAGCTGGTTTCCTTGATCCAGAAACTGTAGAGCAGAGCATACAAGAAGCTTATATCCACGCCATCAATAAAGCAGAAAGGTAAGATTTTGTAGTCTATCATATTCTGTGATTCTGAGTTACATATTTTATTAACCTGAATAATTTTGTAGATATATATACATAGAAAATCAATTTTTTATAACACTTGCCTCTATGGATAAAGGTAGCGTAAAAAATCGAATTGGTGAAACATTATTAAAAAGAATCTTGAGAGCATACAGAGAAGGCTCGGTGTTTAGGGTATTTGTCATAATGCCTTTATTACCAGGTTTTGAAGGAGAAGTTGGAGGACCAAGCGGAACGGCATTACGGGCGATAACACATTGGAATTATGCTTCTATATCTAGGTATGATAAAAAAATACAATAGTATCTAACGCTAAATCACATACAATATACAGGAAAACTAATTTATTATTTATGAATCAAAATGAATTTTCCACGTTTTTTACTAATCCATATTATTGAATGTGAGTGATTGCATCTCAAAAAAACCTATTTATTTTGATTGATATATTCCGCTACAGGAGTCTTAATTCTAATATATTTTTTTTACACTTATTATAATATATATCATTATTCTTTTTTATTTTTTTATTTTTTCTTTTTTCTCTTTATTTACTAGATTAATATTTCTGTTCTTACAATGAAGTTATATTATCTTTAAAATTCTTATTTCTTCTTTTTTAACTAATTCCAAATATAATTAGATCTCTGCTTGCTTCTATTTTATTTAATTCGTAATTGAGGTTGAGGTTAATTCTTATATCATTGTATAAGCTATACTGAAATGCAAAATGATTGATGTCATCTAGCGGATTTGATATATCCTTTTCTTGAGGGATTCATTCAAATTGTAATGGTTGGACCTTAATCTATTAATCCATGAACTTTCTAGGTTCGTTTATTCCGTGAAATCATGATTTATGTTCTTTCCCTTTAAAGAATCTTGTAAATCTTAATGTATATCGTAATCGATGTACATAACGACATCTTTGAATCTACCTTGCTCTTTTATTTATTTGATAGTGTTTTCAAATATTTCTTCTTTATATTTTCTTCTAAATTCTCCTATTGGGATTTAATTCTTCAGTTCCTCTTATTACTATTTCTCACCTCGAGGTTTCCTTTGCGAATTCATCAATTTTTTCATTCTTCTTGTTATTGATGAGCTAGTATTCAGCAAAAAACTATTTTTTTCCTTCTCTACGTTTATATCTTGTAATTCAAAATATCTTTGTCTGATTTCTAATACTGATTTCTAATATGTTAATTCACGCACTTATTTTATTATTTATTAACGATTTTAAAACGCTTAAAGAGTCTATATATATGTTATAATGTCCTTCCATATTTGATTCTTCATATATAGGCCTTGGCCATGACACATGTTTCTACTGTATAATTGAAGCATTCTTTGTTAAGGCTCATCATATAACCCATTCTATTTCTGGAATAAAAAAGCATCTGTAGAAACTATTTTCTGATCTTGATCTATCCATATATTATTCCTTCTAGTTTAAAGATTTTTTTACTTCTTCCAAAAATTGTTCTTCATTTAGACCGATATTATATCTTTTTTCCATGTATATATCAATATTTAATTTTTTTTTGTGATAACCCAGTAATCTATATGAGAAATAACTTCTTCCCATAACTTCTTCCTTACTTTTTTTGTCTTTTTTCACTCTATTCCATGCTTCTATAATAATCATATTTCTTGGGATATGTGCTCTCTGAATTAGTTCTTCCTTGTTAAGTCTTTCAATATTATTTTTTAAATCTTTATCTCCATAAAATTTGTCATAAAATTCCTTACCAAGTATATTGTTTTGTCCTTGATTGACATTACTTTTGCTTTACCCAATAAAACATTGTTTGGCATGCTATTTCTTAATCCTAGAGCCGTTCTTAACCGTAAGAATTACGCTCTTTCAACTTTCAAGCTTTATTTATATCTTGAGGATAAAATACGAATGAATCATTCTCTATTGTGGATTTTATTAAGTTTTTATACAGCATTAAGGCTGTGTTAATCTCTATCCCTTTGGTGATGTTATTACAATATCTAAGAATCCCATTGACTTTTACAACTTTTTCCTTTATATATTGGCATTGTTTTTCAAATTTCAGTTTATTGTCCGATTATATTTCGAGAAATTTTAATTCTTTTTGTAAGTGTACAGAATTATCTAAAATATTTACTTCTACAGTTCTTGGGATGTGTTTCTTTTTATTTAAATCCACAATTATTGTCTTTTTTTATTGTAGTTCTAAGCTAAGATATCTCAAATTTATTCCTAAATTCTTTATTTGCTTCTTTTCTTTTGGTTATCTTTTTATTCTGTACATATATCCCAATGTCATCTGCAAACTAAATTTATTTTATGTTAGCAGGTATATTTTGTATTATATTATTTGTATATAAATTATATAGAACTCATTACTGCTTCTTGTGATAAACCCTTATACATTTCTTATTTGAGTTCTTCCATTCTATTCAATATAAACTTTACTTTTCTACTTAACATCCATGATTCAATATATTTGATTAAGGACAATCTTCCTAAATTAGTTTGTATATCAATGGATTATATATTATCGTATGTTGACAAAACATCTAGAAATGCTGTCATGATATTTAACCTTCCAACTTTTACATCTATGAGTACCCGATTGAAAATTGATCTAGCCAATGATTTTACAGCTAATGGCTGTATTGTGCAGACTAGATAAATTATCTAGCCATTGACTAGATCAGCTATCTAGTGCTTATCTAACCACTGCATTGTAAATATTGGAATAGATGGCGCTGGAAACTTTTAAAAAATTGGTCAGCCATTGTCTAGCCACTATTAGTTGAAAATTTGTTAGCATTTGAAAAGCGAGATTGTTATTCTTGAATAATTTCTCTAATAGTTGCAGTCTAGTAATCAGCTAGCCATTAAACATTTTGAAAATATGTAGTACTTTTCTAGCTCTTGCACTATAAATATTAGAATAAATGGCGATGAAAACTTTTAAAAAATTAGTCAGCCATTGTCTAGCCACTAAGTTGAACATTTGTTAGCATTCGAAAATTGATTGTCATTTTTGAATAGTTTTTTCATGACTATTATTCTATTACATTGAAAATGTGATTTTGAGAATTATTAATAAATGATTTATATTGATTAATAGAATAACTTTTTATATTATTAATAGAATAATTTTTTTATACATTATTTATTATTTAAACTGATGAAAATCACATTTTTCTCATACAAAACAAAAGAATATGGATCTAACTTTTTTCTTTCTTTTTTGTTCATAAAAATAACTTGATATTCCCTTTATTAAATATCCGTTATGATATTGATATCCTTTAGGAAATCTCTTTAACATTTCATATTTAATTCCATTTAAACCTGACGCTGAATTCTTTTTACAACAATTAATGGCTCTTATGACTTTTTCTTTAATTTTATTGTCGTTTATTTTATCTCTCATTTTTGTCCGTTTTTTTCTGTTTAATGTAGATTCTTCTCTCTTGGACTCACGGGGGACTAAATTCATTCATTATTTTTATGCATTCCTGTTTCTATTCTTTTTTGCCATTCTATCATTTTCGATTTTTTTAAAACTCTTATTTTTTTTCCATACATATGATATGGTAGTATATCTGTTTATATTTTCTATAAACCTTTTAAAATTTTCCCCTTTTTCTGGTTAATTGTCTTATTATTAGTTGCTATCGCTCTCTTTTTTTAAATCTAATAGAATATAATAGAATAGAATAACGTCTTTATTGCCCCCCAAAGGGGATTCAATATTACACAATACTCAAATACATTTATGCTTTTATATTTATCCGTTTTATACAGTTCTCAGCCCCTCTCCTACCCCGTCCTAGCCTGTAAGGCTTACAAAAAACTAATAACTCCCTCCCCTTCCTCGTTTCCCCGTCCTTCTCTCGTATCTTTCCTTCTCCTTATCGCTCCTCTCAGTGCCCGTTGCTGTCTCCATACGCCTCCCGTTCTTCTCACCACTCCTTGCTTCACCGTCCTACACTCTTCTCTCACCATACTTTCTTCACCTCATCCCATTTCCACCCCTTCCCGTTGATCCATAACTTTCTATTGTCCACCAGCGTGCTCCTATCTTTCCTTCTTTCTTCCCTTCTCCATCATCCTTCATCTCAACTTCCTTTCTTCCATTGATAGATCCTCGTCCACACCAATACCCCATTTCCTCCTTATTTTGCCTTTCATTTCCAGAAGCTCCTCTCTGTCCCCTTCCTCTTCTACCTCTCAGTAGAACTTTCCTTCCTCCTTCTCCTTCCCTTTCTATTATCCCTGTCTTCACTCTCCTATCCAAGGTCTCCTCCATCACATCCGTGGCCATCCTCGTTCTTTTTTCCGCATCTATTCCCCTCACTCCTCTCCATATCATATTCCTCTTTCTCCTGTCCCTTTTGTCCCGATCCTCCCTTTCCCATCTCTCACCAGCCTCCATCCTTTTTCCGAGCCTTCACTTTCACTCCCAGTCCTTCCTTTACTTTCTTTCTTCTCCTTCCCTCTCACCTCTCTTTTAGAGTCCTTTCCCTCTCCTCTCTTTTCATCTGATCTCTGCTCCTCTTTTTCGCACTTCTTTCTTTCCCCTTTCTCCTTTCCATCGTTCATCTCCGCTCTCCCCATCCTTGTGTCTTCCATCACTCCCTTACCTTCTTCTCTGTAGCTCTTGTATCCCCTCTCCTTTGATTTCTCTGCTCTCTCCGCGGATATTCCTTTCAATATCTTCTTTCCCTCCTCTCCTCTTTTTCCCGTACGTTCTTCATCCTCTTCTGCACTCCTTTCCTCTTAACTTCTCCTCTTTCTCCTTTTCTCTTGTTCCCGCTTTTTCCCCTCTTCCTTCTTCTTTTTCCACTGACTCTTCTCTTCCATCCTGCTTGCGTACCCCTTTTTTCTTCTCCTCCAACTCGTCTCTTTTGATCCTTCTCTTCCTGTCTATCATCATAAGCCTTCTCTCCTCTACCTTCCACTTGTCTTCCCTATCTCTTCCTTTTTCAGTACCCCGCCGGTCTCCTTTTTCTTTCTTCACTACCTCTCTCTTCTTTTCCCCGTTCCTTTGATCCTTGAATTTCCTTCCCATCACCTCTCCTTCCATCTCCTTCGTCCTTCTTTTCTCCTCTTCCGCCTCTTTTAATTCCCATATATCTCTCTCTCTGCTTCCTCACCCTCTTTCTCTCCTGTCCTCGCTTCCCCTTCGCCCTCCTCCTTCGATATCGTAGGCCTTCTTCTCGATTCTCCACTCTTCTTGATCATCTCCAGTCTTCTTTCTTTCCTTCTCTAAACCATTATCATATACTCCCTCTCTCGCATGTCTCTGACTACCCCTTCCTCCTTTTTGTTCTTGGTTCCCTTGCTCGCTTTTATTCCTTTTTCCTATCACTGCCCTTCCCCCTTATCTTCTCTCTTCCATCTTTTTATCTCCTTTTCAGCCCTCTCATTTCCTTTCTTATATCCCTCAGCTTCTCCACCAGATCCTCCGTCCACTTTTTCCTCTCCATCTTCTTCTATCCGTCTCTGCCCGTCTCCTAGCTTCCCCTGCCTCTTTCCTCTTCCCGTTCTGGTCCTCTTTTTACTCGCCTTCCCTCTCTCTCCTTTACCGCGCCATCTCACTCTTCCTCTCACACGCTTTGACTCGTCTCTCTTCCACTCTCTTCATTCCACTCTCTATCTCCTCCGCTGTCCTCCACTTGCTTTTCCACGCTTACAACTTCTAACCTACTCTTATTATCTCTATCCACAACTGCTACTACGTACTATTTCCTCGGTTCCGTATCTGTGCTTATTCCCCATCGATTTCCACGTGCTCGATCCTTGTAATTCGCACCTCTCTCGCCATTTCTCGGCTTCCTCTCCTCAACATTATTTGTCCTTTACCAAAGTTGCTCTCTGTTTTGCTTCATATGTCCTTTCCCTTATCAATATATCTTTTTTCTCTTTTCATTTTGCCTCTCTTTCTATCCATATGCCTCTTTCTCACTCTCTCTCTCATTAATTCATTCTGTCCTAACCTCCAACTGCTCATAAATCCATTACTCCTTCTAAATTCTTCATCTTCTGTCCATCTTATTTCCCTTCATTCTCATCTGAACTCCTCTCTCCGCTCTTCCTTCTCCTCTTTTCTAAACCTTTGTCTTTCTCCTTGGTCCTGCACCCCATGCGTTTTCCTTCGAGCACATTTAAGATCACCCTCCCTCCGCCACCCAAACACCATGTCTTCTTAAATCTAATATAATCTTGTAAATCCTTGCTTTCTTTGAATTTTTTTAGCTTTTCTTTTCTATCTTTGATAATTTCTTTGCAATCTTCATTTCATCATTTGATCGGATTCTCTTATTTATTTTTATTTTTTTATCTTCATATAGTTTATTATTATTTCTTCCAGAAGCTTTTTCAACTGTCTTAAAAATCATATCATTGAGCAGATCATACTTTTCAATATGATTTTTCATTATATATTCTTAAAAAGAGAACATTGCCAAATGTTTTTCCATTATTTTCTCAAATATTCTCCAGTCAGTTCTTTTAATTATTATTGTATTAGTGATCTTTTTATAAATTTTTAATTCCTCATGAATTGTATAAGCTATGGGATGGTGATTAGATTTTCATATATCTCTTTTTTATTTGTAGAAAATTCTATATATTATATGTATTAAGATCTCCGTATAAAACATAAAATCCAAATTCGATGGATTCTTACCACCTTCTCCTATTCTAGTTAGCGTATCCGAGTTTTTATTAAATATAATCCGCATTCGTCACAATTCTCTACTAATATAGATCCATTTCTGTCCGAGTTGTAGCAATTTTATGAGAAATTGTGAGCATTAAAATAAAGAGTATAAAACCTATCAAGATAATAGTATTATTGGTATATTTGCCTAAGTTCTACAGTTTCTTCTAAGTATTTTTTTTTTTTTTTCAGTATATCCTAGCTTTCTATATATCAGCATAATCTTAATATCTTTATCTGTTCCATGTATATCTACTCCTATGTAATTTATTATATATTGATAAAAATTTTTTATAGGTCAACAATTTATGATTTTGCTATTATTTCTCACATACAACACTATCTGATCCACCCGTTCTATATAGTCCATCATTTCTGTAAACTGTATATCCTGAAAATTTCATGTTATCTTTGTAACTAGCTTTGGTTTTCGTCAGACCAATTATGTATTTTTTAATTCGTTTACTTAATTTTGATCTTTTAATTTTCCATTCTGTTCCAATTAATGATTTAATCTTTATTGTATCCAATTTCCTCCGTGTTTCTTTCAAGTGAGCGATTGCACACATTACAGATCGGCAATATTTTCCAATCGGACGCAGACTCGATCAGACACAAGCTCAGTTGTTTTCAATGTGAGAAATAAATTGCATGTGAACTCAACTTCGGGAAATAAAAAAAGGTTCATATAAGACAGTAGTTATCAATACATAGCTTTGAGTTGAACCTCGCTTTACGTGAAAAATTGTAAACACATGTGAAATCTCACTTCGCATTGAAAATTGTAAACCTATGTTAAAACTTCACTTCGCATTAAAGTGTTTGCGTAGAAGCAGTTTGTTCCGCCCCTGCCTGCAGGAGAGCTTCACTATCAGAAAACTAGACACATAGGTTCGAGTTCAACCATCGGCCTGTGTCCGATCGGGCCTGTCCGATTAGGTCTGTGTCAGCATCAGATCGGTGTCCAATTGTAACCAATGTCGGATCGAAACTGTGTCCAATCGGAATTATGTCCGATCGGGACTGTGTCCGATTAGTCATTGTTATATCTTACTTTTATATCATTATCCTTACTTTTTTAAATTTATTATCTCTATTCTTTCCTGAGTTTAATTTTCATGATTTCTCCTTCTCTCTTATTCTTGTTCTCAGTCATATTGTCATCTTATTCTTTCTTTTTGCTTCTAATAAATTCAGCTAATTTTCCTAGTGTATACACGGATTCTGATATGTTTTATTTTTTACTGCTATTAATTTCTTCCGCTTTATAGATTGAGATACAATTCTTTGCATTGATATTTTGAATGTCTTCTATTCATATACTGAACTCTAAAATTAGCTTTGTGTTTGCCACCACAATTAACACATTTATATACACTTTTACAGTTACCGTGAGATTCCTTATCACAGACAACATATAAGCTGTATTCTTTCTATTATACAAAATTGCTTAATATGTCCATATTTATAGCATTTGTAACATTACTTAACCGATGATAAGTATGGTCTTATTCTTATAGCAGTCAGCTTATCAAACAAACTTAACTGTTCTGGTAGTTCATTTCCTTCAAAGGTCACGATTATGTTCCTTAGTATCTTTCCATTTATCTTATTATTTTAATGTTTTCTTATATTTTTTGCGCAGATAATCTTATTTTTATCATCCTTCGCCAAATTTCTGTAATGACATGCCCCAATCTGAAACAACTCTTTTTCTTTTTTTTTTGAACCTTTCTATTATGTTCAACTATATATCTTGCTCTTCTTATGGAATACCTTTATAAAAATCCAAACATTTATCCTTATCGTATAAATCTAATTGTATTAAAGCCTGATTTTACTATCTTTATTGGTTTTACTTTTGTTTCTAAAACCTTAACTCTATAATTTGTAAAAAATTCCTATCTCCCTTCGTAGAACATTTTCTCGAATTAAGTTTATCTATAATAATTATATCCCCTTTATTGCTGCAAATCTGTTGTTCTTTTTTTTTATTTGCTGTATCCTCTCCTTTTTTGTTCCTTTTCTTTCTCACACTAATCTTCCTTGAACTTTCACTAGGTTTTCTATATTCCTAATAATATTGTTTTTATTAATTATTCTATAGTTATCTCTATCATTATTGTTATTTTTTAATAGAAAAGGGATATAAAGGCAATAAGAACTGGTCCGGGGATGTTTATCGCTTATTATAGTATAGTGACTATACTTTCTGAAGCCACCGAAGCAAGTACAATTTTTATCGTGGGTCTGGATGTAATAAGCGATGAACATCCCCGCACCAGTCTTAACAAAAAGAATAACCTACCAAACACACATATCAGTTGGCTTTAAATTCATCTCGACATTCATAAACACGTTTTCGAAATTTATAATGCGTTTATGCACACCATGCTTTTGTAAATCTGTTATTTGACTGTTAATTAACTGCATTTCTTTCCGTTTAATATTGCACTGAGGAAAGCCTAAAGAAAGGCCGAAACGTACGCCGTTTCACAATTATGTTAAATTAATACTTTATTTAATAAAAAACTTTTATGCGCCTAGCTCTATTACTGCGCCTGTTCATACTGCCTTTATATCTCTTTTCTATTTATATTATCGGAGCCTTATTTATATTTTGATTTTATTATTTTTGACTACATTAGTTTCAATATTGATTTTCTTAGCAACATATCTAAGAATTTCCTATAATATATAAATCTTAAAAGCCCTATAACGAGCGTAATAGATTTATTTAATTAAATTAGGTAATCTTTATTTTAATCATTATCATAATCTTTATTTAATCATAATCTTTATTTTTATCATAATGATAGTTTAACCTCTAAACGGGACGTTTCGACATTTACTGGTGCCTCCTCAACCGCTGATATTCATAATTAATTGAAATATAACAATGAATCTTGGTTTTGTCGCTTGTCTAACATTGTTTACGTTTAGATGTTAACGTTAGTTGGATTATTTCTCATTAACGCATGTTGTTCAGACTGATGCAGTCGTGTGAAACTTTGTATCACTCACATAGCTGGTGTATGGTACTGGTGGTGGTTTGCTGTGTCGCGTGTTGATTTTTTTTCTCTTCCCATGAATTTATAACGTTGTCAAACTATAAGTTTAAAGTTGTAGACTGAATGTTAAAGGAAATCAGTACAATCCTTTGTCATATAATACAAGTTATCTCACTTACAGCTTATCTGTTGGTCTCTTACATTAAAAAATCCACGGACATACCCAAAGATTCGTTTTTAGATCTCATTAAATTTGTTCTGACTTCAACATATTTTACTTTTGACAACGTAATTTACAAACAAATATTCGGTACCATGAGTTTATCATTATCCATAATCATAGTGGACATAGTGCTTCAAGATATAGAAAACAAAGCGTTACATAAAATAGGGACAACCATTTTATTATAGATAGCAGCGCCTAAGAATTCAGTTCAGATCATCATCACGATATTCAACTCATATAATGAGAGAATAGTTTACGCATGAATTAGAGATGGACCAATCAATAAGCTTCCTAGACATTAAAATAAATAGAATTAACGATACCATAATAATAACTGATTGGTACCAAAAACCAACTCAATTAGATAGATACTTATCGTTTTTTTTTTCGAATTATCCTATATGTTATAAAATATATGTTATAAAATCATATACGGACTTATTGATAGGGCTACTCTCTTATCTCATCCTATGTTCCACAAGAAAAACATCACAATAGTTATCAACACTCTTAGATAATGGTTACCCACTCCCATTTATATACAAATATGTACACATAAGACTAAAAAAATTAATTAACTCAAAATTCAGCGCGAACAATAGAAATTCAAACGATACACAAATAGAAGACCGAAAATTCATAGCAGTACCATACATAAAAAATTTATCTGAACATGTAGTCAGTGCATTCCGAGGTTCAAAGTTTGCAGCAGGATACAAATGTTAAATGTTTAATCGATTGAACAGATTTAGTAAAGCTCAAAAGGATAGCACATCGTCAGAATTTAACAACAATGTTATTTATAAGATTGAATGTAATGATTGTACAGTCTCTTACGTGGGTCAGACCAAGAGACAATTAAAAACTAGAATTCAAAAACATAAAAATAACTTTAAATTACATCATTCAAAACAATCAGTAATTAACATATAGTAGATAAAAAACACAATATGAAATGGAATAACGGGTTAATTTTAGATCGGGAAACTAATTACCACAAAAGATTAATTTCAGAAACAATCTATATTAAACAACAAAAAAATGGATTAAATACGATTGAAGACATTGAACTTCTTGACAAAGCAAATATTTTCCGTTACTTGAATCCCTAGATAAAAAATGAGAAAACTAAAACAATTGTTGTCCTCTTGGTCTCTTATGAGGTATATACAATATTAAAGCGCGAAAGATTTTGTACCGTTATTAATCGTCTATTGTTTTGACATAACATCTCGTTCTTGACATAATACTGTATTGTAGCAGTTTTATAATTGTGATGAATATTGATGTGACTTCGAATTATATTTATACATTACATCAACATCGAGATCAACAGATAAGCTATAAGTGAGATAACTTGTATAATATGACAAAAGATTGTACTCCTTTCCTTCAACATTGTCAGTCTACAACTTTAAACTTATTATAGTTTGATAACATTATAAATTCATGGGAAGAGAAAAAAAACTAACCAACGACACAGCAAACCGCTAGTACATACATCAGCCATGTGAGTGATACAAAGTTTCACACGACTGCATCATAGTCTGAACAACATGCGTTAATGAGAAATAATCCAGTTATCGTTAATATCTAAACGTAAATAATGTTAGACAAGCGATAAAACCAAGATTCATTGTTATATTTCGATTAATTATGAATATGCGGCTTAAGGCTTAATATTAGGAATAATAGGCTTAATATTAGTAAGTGCCGAAACGTCCCGTCTAGAGGTTAAACTGTCATTGTTATGATTAAAATAAAGATTACCTGATTTAATTAAATAAATTAAATATATTACCCTCGTTATAAGCCTTTCAAGATTTATATATTATTGTTAATAGCACGAGCAAAATTTTTATTAATATTGTAAGAATTTCCTCGTTTGCTTCTCTTTCCAATAAACAAGTCTCTCTATCCATTTCGTTATTTTCTTTGTTATTCTTTTTTTATTACTAGTTTTTTAAAGTAATTTGTTTTGCTATTTTCTTTCCCCTTTTGTTTAATGTATCACTTCCTAATTCTTCCTAATTCTAAATCTCTCTACTTTTATTTTTCTTTTGTAATGTCCTATTAAAAATTTTCTATAATCTAGCATGAATTTATTAAATATTTTAGAATTAGAATTATCTGGAATTTATCTTGTTTTTTTAATATCTATTATATAATGCCTATTATATATATCTATTATTTGTTTTACTTTACATTATTTTTCAAACTCTTTGTATTTATTTCCTGAGTCTGATTATTATCTAGTAATAATTTTTGATCTATCATTCCAGTGTACTCACCATTTCTTTCTTTGACTGTGTTACTTCTGTTGAGCTCATTTTCCTCATTGACTAATTGTTTCCCCATATCCATCTTTATCGGAAGCTGCTGAATCTATCTTTATTTCTTCCTTCTTCGTAACTCGTAAAATACCTGTTTATGTATTTTATTTTATATTAATATATCTTTAATATTTAAAAATTATGTTATTTAGGAAGCATTCTAATAACGTAATGCGCTTTAATCTCTATTTAATTCCAATATATATAATTTGGTCAACATTATAGGCTTGTAATTTCCGACACAAGAATTCGCTACTTATTTTGAGACTATAGTCCCTAGAAATAAGAGCCAGGCATACTGTATATGCATTTACTACTATATCTGTATATATGTATATAAGTAACGGAAAGAAAACTAGATGGAAAGTTAATCAGAATGATTTTATTTCAATTCAGTTTCGCTTTTTTGTAGCCGGATTCCACATGAAAAACCTTTTATGGAACTAAAAGTAATCTGTAACAATCTATGTGAATTTAAGATCGGAAGGCGTCGTGTAGG
>JBCEZX010000005.1:993645-1005178 GCA_039654345.1 Cataglyphis cursor
AAAAAATCAAAAATCAAATATACGTAGCCCGCGGAAATTCAAAATTCGCGATACTTTTTGAACAGACCTCGTACATTGTAATAACACTATAACGTAAAGTTAAAATTATTATTTTATCATGTAACTTCTAAAATAATAGGTTTATGTGAAAATGTATAAAATTTTTTTGTAGAGTTTTTTAAGGGCTTTATATTTTGTCTATAACTTTTTTCTCTAAAATTAATATTTTCGGAAATATACAGTAAAAATGTTTGGAACTTTGAGGGGGGCATAGGATGCAAACGGGATCTAGTTGGTGATAAATCCTCAAGGTGTTTTATATTCAAGTCAAGGACAAGCTTTGATTAAGATTTCAGCGCAATCAGAGGTTTATCGTTTTCGGAATTTTATCCTTATAATTAAATAATATGTAATATAATATAATTTATATAATACATATAATATATGTATATAGGATGGACTATTTTAATAAATTTATGTGATTATCTCAAAAAATATGAAAGATATGGAAAAATGTTTCAGACAAAAGCTGCATGGTTTGAAGACGGCTACATGATCAAAATATGGACTTGATGTTGAGTAACTTTTACAAGGCCAAGTTAATGTGATCAATGTTTTCTTAAACGAAATCCCAATTTTTTATTGCATGTTCTTGTAGCCCTTGTCGAGACATTTTCAGAACACTATAATAAAGTACTTTTTGTATTGCTTTATATTTTAATCTGACATATTTTGATATAAAATGTAAAATATCTCGTAAAATATTTAGTTTTCAATAATTTTACCGTAATACTTTTATGTAATGAAATGAATCAATTGTTGTAAAAAAACAAATAATTATAAAAAGATACATTGTAAATAATTACATACTTCTTTTAAAAACAATTATTTTCTTTACACTAATTGATTCATCTCATTATTCTGTACATAAATGTATTACGGTAATATTATCGAAAACTAAATATTTTACGAGATATTTTATATTTTATATCAAAACATGTCAGATTAGGATATAAAATAAGTCGAAAAATGCTTAATAAAAATATACTTTATATATACTTAGTATTTTGAAAATGTTTCGATAACGACTACAAGAATATGCAATAAGAAAGATTCCGTTTAAGAAAACATCGATCATATTCTGGCCTTGAAAAGGTCACTCAAGGTTAAGTCCATATTTTCATCATGTGGCCTCCTTCAAACCATGAAACACTTTTCTGTATTTTTTGAGATATACGCGTGGATTGATTAAATGATCCACCTTGTATAATATAATTTTAAATAATATGCTATATACATGGTGTTCCAGATTAGGTCAATAAAATTTCAGAATCTTATAAAAAATTGAATTTAAAACAAAAAAAGTTCCTAACATAAGTCCAAAAACGTTTCGTTAAAAAGTTATAATTAATAAACTCTCTGTATGTAATTAGTTATGATTTATGATCAAAATTTAATAATAACATTCTTATGTTTGCATTTGCAATATTTGCACACAAATTTAGTGTTATACAAACACTATCGAAGGATGGTTTTTTCAAGTTCCTGATTTTTTCAGGACTAAATGAAATTTGAGTAATTTAGTTTATTATTTAATTACTCATTAGATTTATTTTGTAATTTTTTTCAAATGGATGAAGGATTTTGAAATTATTTTTCAAAATCATAAAAAATGTGATTTTTTGAAGTTCATTAACTATAATTTTTTAACAAAGCGTTATCGGACTTATATTTATGGAAACGTTTTTATTCCAAATTCAATTTTCTATAAGATCTTCATTGACTTGACCTAGAACACCATGTATATTATTAAGAAATTTAACTTTAAAACTTAAAAAATTACGGCAAGAACATGTAACATATGACCAAATTTTAATACATGATAAATTATTTTAATTTTTAACAAAAAATATCATTGTATTTAATATTTGCACTATTAAACATCACATTTAATACTTAAATGTGCAATAATGTTCTATATTCGCGCTTTTTAGAATTATAAGAATTATATTACTTGTTTTAGGCTTCAGCATCGAGCGTAGCTCTCAGAATGGAAAGCCTTATATCTACGCTCTGTTGGTCCGTCCGTCCGTCTGTTGTAACTTTCAATTCAGGAATCATTAGGGCTAGGAAGATGGTTGAGATGTTGTTAGAAAGATCTCGCCGAAAGAAGTTCAAAGCCCTAGATCTCTAAGTGTAGGGGTTTTCGAGATAGAGGGAGTGTCTCAATCTTATAATAGTGTCTTATCGGGCTGATAGTGATATCAATGAACGATGAAACACTCGATGTTGAAGCCTATGTGCGCAGTCTGTCGACTGAGCTCAACCTCACTTGTTTTATTATTTTCTTGATATATTCTGAGAACATTTATATTTATTTTATATTTTAATAATTTTATCGTCTAAATATAGTAATATAAAACATACCGCAATCAGGCTTTACACCACGCATTCTGGTACCAGCAAATTCAACCCCGTGAGGATCGACGCACCAACAGAGACCAAGACCATGATGACACTGAGTGCTACGATAATATCCTCGCGAATCGCAAATAGGTGCAGAATCCGGTGATGATCGTCTGCGCACAGCGGTACATGGACGTTCGGCCTTGGAGAAACATCCACACCACTCAGATCCACTTATGAAAATATCGCTGCAAATATGTGTCAAACATGTATTTTATTTTATTCTAATTGTTTAGAAATATCTTGGTATTTTTAATTTGATAGAATAACGATATCATAACATTTAAATTATTGTCGTATTAAACATAAATATATAGTTATATGAATAAGATTGATAATAGGATCGATAGTAAAGATAATATATATGTAAAGAAGAATGATGTACGAAATTTTTATATACGGTCAAAAAAATAGAATCCTTCTCATAATTGGATTATTTTCTAACCGCTGAAATTCGGCGAAAAATCATCTTAGATAAAAAATTAAAAAAGAATTTTAAAGCTTAAAGTTTTAATTTTAACACGTTAGCAATATTTTTTTAAATTTAATTTTCTTTGTTTTATGCTTCAAAAAAGAACATATTTTTTATTCTTTAAATTGATACTTTGTAGCCCAGTAGTTAAAATTTTTTCTGAAAAAATTTAAGTTAAATTCCATAAATTACAATATTTTACCTATAAAGCGCTTTTTTAAAAATTTTTCTGCGATTTTTTTGGCTTCGAAATGCTTTTTTAATTTTTTGTTTGTGATGATGTTTTGTCGAGTATCGATATCATTTAAAAAAAATACAAACCTTGTTTCAAAATCATATAACTCGACCAAAAAAAAAATTGTAGGAAGAGGACCATGCACGATTCATATGAAAAAAAACGCTTTCGCTCAATTAGCTTAAATTTGTGATATATTATAGTTTTTGTGTTTCTGATCAAAAATGTCAATAAAGATTAAAGAGGCAATAAGAGCCAACGCGGTAGTTTATGCATGATATAATTTATTAAACATACATAATCATTTAAATAAACATTTAAATAATGCGCGTATGTTTCAATTTAAAAAAGTTTTTTACTTCTGGGTCTCTATCAACTTAGAAATAAAAATATTAGAAATATCTCTGATGTAGGGGAAGCTGAGAGCAGAATAGTGATTTATAAATCGGAGCACTGATTATGACAGTAATTAATTTATATACGATCTCTTATATATTGACTGCAATGTGTGACTCGATTTTCACACGATTTATTATATATTGACGGCGATTCGTGACTTTTCTTAGATTTCATAATTATTTCATTTTATATTTTTATGACACTTCACCATTTATCTCTTTAACTCGTGTTGAAGGTGGGTCCAAAAATGAGACCAAAACGTACGAGCATTATTTGAATGATTATGTATGTTTAATAAATTGTATCATGCGTAAACTACGCGTTAGTTCTTACTGCTTCTTTAATCCTTATTATTGTTATCAGAGTCTTACAAAATTATTATTGCTTATGCAAAATTGTCAAGTTATCGAAATTTTCTATGTCCAGTTTCTGAATTATACGACTGTACAAGAAGTATCAAAACCCTTTAATATTCGAAAAATACGCATTTTAGAAAAAAATTTTCCATCTAAAAATTGTAGGGTTTTATGTGACGCATTACATAGCAATATTATTATGATCTTAAATAGCATTGTCAAGATTACGTAAAAATTACCTTGACATTTTTAACGGAAATCTCCATTTTTAACAATAATCTCCATTGCATATTCTTATCTCGAGAATTTTTCAAAACTGTAATAAAGTATTTTTTCATTAAGTACTTTATTACAGTTTTGAAAAGTTCTCGAGATAAGAATATGCAATGGAGATTATTGTTAAAAATGGAGATTTCCGTTAAAAATGTCAAGGTAATTTTTACGTAATCTTGACAATGCTATTTAAGATCATAATAATATTGCTATGTAATGCGTCACATAAAACCCTACAATTTTTAGATGGAAAATTTTTTTCCAGTTAGAAAACTTGAAAAGTATAGTATTAGTATTACTCGAAAATGATTTTTACGTGATTTTAATAATGCTATTGAAAGTTAAACTAACGTTTGCTACTTATTACTGCGCCATTTACAACCCTACAATTTTTATTTAAAACATTTTTCTCAAAAATGCTATATTTCCAAGATTGGAAAAAATGCAATATTATAAAAATTTAAGTTTTGACATTTTGAGTTTACTATTTTAAATTTGATAATTTTGATATTGGATTCGTATTCAGCGACCTAAAAAACTTTTACGTTTAAATAAACATAATTGAAAGCTTTGATAAATCATCAATGATCTAAGTCATATCTAACTTTTGCAATACACCCTATTTAATCATGAATATCTTATTAACCAATACCAAAAATTCTTGTTGAGGATTGAAAGTCTTAGCAACATATTTTATTTTGATTGTAATAAAACTTCTCCAGCTCGTCACAAAATTGTAGCTATAATATGACAAAGTTGTTCGTGAAAATAGCCTTTTTTTACTACTTTAATTTATTGCAAATTTCTCAAAATTCTGACGTGATGAAGCAACTTCGAAACCGGATTCGTGTTTAACATCTAAAAATCTATAAAAAGAAATAACTAGTCCCCTTTTGTTGTTCGAAAAAAGTCATTTTTTGTTGAACGGTGTAATCAATAAACACACGTTTAGATATAATAGCATAATGCATTGAATAAGATCAAGTTGTATATGGCACAATATAATATAAATCAATAAAAATTAGTACTTTTAATATCTTTAAAACACTATAGAAATCAAAGAAAAATTTTTCCAGAAAGAAAAAAGACCATCATGGTAACGATTTTTTGTAAATAAAGTCGCTCCGGGAATGGACAATTATTCTATTTTTTTTTTTTAAGAAAAATTATAAAACTGTACTTCTGCAAGTATATATTTATTATATTTTTATAACTATTCTTTATAGTTAATGTTCAAAATTGAAACATTAAAATGCGCGTCTAAAATTTAACGGCGAACATCACCGTTATATTCAAACGATTACCTCAAAAATCAAAACACGAGCGAGAACAAATAGTGTCGCGGTCACCCGCTCGGTGCGTGATTGCGTTATTCTTATAGTGAAAAACCGTGACAAACACCTGGAAACGCTCTAGAACGTTCGATGTCGAAAAATCTTGTTATTCTCATCGGCAGAACGCGAGTTTCCGCGGTCGGTCGATTTAGTCTGCCTACGACAACGATTCGAGCTGGTTGAGATTCATCGATCGTTCTAATTTTCTTTTCGCTTATTCTCGCTCGTGTCGCGTACTCAGTAGGCTTACTCGTCTCAAACGTTCCGAATTGTCTCGCATCCGATCACGTTCATATTTTCGCGACGGTCAATTTGGTCACATCCCAAATCGCCTTCGTTAATTATTTAGTGCTAAGGTATTGTGAGATTTAAGTAAGTGAGGAGTAGACGCTCGTTAACCGTATCCCGCATGCCTCGCGCCAAACACCATCCAGCGTCCGCGTTCAAGATAGCCATTCTCGAGAGAGCTTCTAGCAAGAAGCTCTGCAAGATTTCCGAACCGCATCAAAGGCAGTAATTAGGACATTTTGAAGATTTCCGTCGAAGTCGCGGAGTACGTATCGTCGCTCGCTCCTATCATTATCAATAAAACGATTATTCAAACCAATCTGCGCTCGCGTATTTTCTAACATCTCCTTGTCCTCCAGTGGATCTAGAGATTCACGTTATACACAGCTTCTCGCTCATCTCTGAGCGTTTCTAAAGATACGGGCGATCGCGTCGCGGTCAATTCCTGAACAGTTAATAAAGCTGTTATATTTGCAAATAAATTTTTTATTACTGTTTGTTTTTGCCGTCGCTTTCTTATTTCGTTCTTATTTTATATATTTATCTGTACCTGCATTTTCATCTCTTTATGACTATATCTATATTGTTTTTATAAATATACTTTTGCATTAGCATCAGATCTGTTTTTGAAATTTTAATACTATTTCTTCTTTGTTTATGTCGTACGTTATAGATTGTCGTCATATCATATTGCCATTTAAGATAATTGTCTCGCGATAGTACAATCCAAAATTTTATACTCTGAATAGACGTTAAAACATCCGACTACCTACGATTACCGAATAAAAGCTTTTGAACATTATGTACTCTATTTCTACAAATTAACCGCAAATTGGCCGCAACTTTCGCAAACATCATCTGTCTTTGTTTAACTTTTGGTGAATAATAAGAATGAAATGATATCGTAAAATCTTTTTATTATAGTATTTCTTAAACTAAACGGTCAATAATTTCAGTTTAAAAAAAAAATAGAATTCCTAAAGTTCTCCTTCTACTTTGTATTAGTTTTTTTATCATTTTCTTATTATTTTTTTTAATTATTAAAATTCAAAATACGAGATTCTTGTACGTTTTGTTTATGTGACATAAAAAGTGCAATTTTTGATAGCGATTATCTCGCGATCAGAACGACCAATTGCTTTTAAGTTGTATAGACGTGTAAATACCACATTTATTAATGTATAGTTAAATTTTCAAATCTTTCTCGTTAATTACAATTTGCGAAACAATTATCTTAACCATTATAATATTCAATGTCATCATCTTGGTCATATTGCAAGGCCAAAAATAAAAAGATAGACGTCGTCATATTTTAAATCGATAAAAACCTCGTATAATATATAAAATATTTACATGGTCAATATAGGACATATTCCGTTTGGATATGTAACAATTGTACATCACACGATTGGGCACCGTACAATTGAATATCACATGATTGGACATTACACGATTGGATACTGCATGCTTGGACACCGCACAATTGGACATTGCACGATTGGACACGCACACTATATGATTGGACACCGCACAATTGGACACAGCACGACTGGATACAATACGAGAGATAGCATGCACATTGCATAATTGGACACAATTTTAATTTTAAAACGGAATTAGATTTGAGTTAGGTTATATTTTCCGGAAGTGAAGCCTTCTTGTAGGGGAGAGGGCAAAACCCACTGTGTTCACGCATATACTTTACAACGCAAAGCGAGGTCCACTTCACAATTGTTGTGTGGAAAGTATCGTGCGGTGTCTAATCATACGGTATCGTACAATATCCAATTGTGCTGTATCCATCCTAACAACAAGTCATGTCTGGAGGACATCCAGAGGATGTTAAACATCCTGTGGATGATTTCTGGATAGTCTTTGGATGTCCTCTGAACATGTGTGTTGTTAGGACAATATTAAATTCAATCGTTCAATCGTTACGTTTCCAACAAACGGATGTCATTTGTCAAGGTATACCTCAATCCCCAAACCTTTTCTCATCTCTCCTACCTTTATATTCGTTTTTACATTCCACATAAATCCTCCTCTTTTAAATGCCCCATCTCCATCTAAGTACAAAACCTTGAAGTTGGTGGTAGAGCTTGAGCGTCTCCGAGATCCTAAGAGCTATACCAGCGATAGCGTAGCTACTGATTTCTCTTGCTGAGCAGGTTGAGGGTTAGAGATCAGACAAAGAAGTCTTCTAAACAGGATGATTTCTACCTAATTCGAGGTGTATATGCAAGGAGTGAATGGCTTGAGTTTATAACAGAGTCTCAAACGATTGTCTTCAAACGGGGCATCACCTCATTGTATTTAAAATGCCTTCTTGCTGTATATATTCTGCGGCAAACGACTAAATCCATTTTTACTATTTGTAGAAACAAGATGAATGACATTAACAAAAACTATATAAAAAAATGCAAACAGATAGAAACGACAAAACCACTTCTAACATTCAATGTGGGAAACAATGTAACAATAAAATTTTGCTGCAACAAACTTTATCAAAAAATTTTTTCCAAGGTAGATCTAGGTCAAATTCTACAAGAAATTTGATACGAAGTCTTGCTAATCAGCAAACAGGTGTATTAGATCAAAACAAAGAAAGACATAATTTCCAAAAAAGATTCCGTGGTAGTCCTCACATCATTCAAACAAGTCAGAAATATTCAAAAATCGATTATTGTCTCAAAGCTCAGGGACCGACATATGATAAATACGAAAAATTAGATCAAGATTTATAAGAAAATGTAATAGAACTGGAAGTAAAAACAACAAAATCTTCTTATATTTGTAGCAGAAGTCGCAACCATTACTCCATTAACTCTACTGGAAGACATTGCAAGAAATGAATATTAAAGTGATGAATAATAGCCAAGTAAAAATCCAATCAAAAATCCCCCAAAAATACTCAACAATAATCAAAGAATTACAAGTAAGAAATATAGAATTTCACACTTATAAGTTAAAACATGAGAAAAATTTCAGAGTTGTATTAAAAATATACATCTCTACTAGAAGTCCTAGTAATAGATAAAATTATCTATATTAATAGAACAACAAGAAATTAATAACGATGGATACACAGTCACAAATATATATTCAACATAGAAGCATTAAGAGATCTTTATCCATGTTCTACGTCGAACAAAAACTTTTGTTTTCGCAACGCAAGATATGTCAAATGTGCTGGAAACCATTCAAATATACACTGTCAGAAAAAATCCAGATATAATGATTAAATGTGTACTATGTGAAGGTAACCATCCAATAAATTATAAAGGATATATTGTGTTCAAACATCTGCAAAGAAATATGTTTTCAATTGTAACGATGCATCCCCCCATCGCTCCCGGCACGTCGCCCGCTGAAAATCTGCCGCCTGGCGAACACCAGCCGGGCATAGACAGAGGCGCTTAGCATCCTATTTTTATCGTACCGTTATACGGCTGTTATATAGCCTCCGCTAATCGAGCGAAGCCGAGCGCTCCCGACAACCTCCGAGCGCTCGGTATCAAAAAATCCTACGTCGTTTGCCCCACCACTGAGGGGTGCCGTTAAACGATGCGGTCCCGCTACGGCGGGTATAAAAAGATCGAGAGATCTTGTCTCACCATCAGATCGGTACCTGATCCGTCTCGAGCCGTACGTTCCGAGAACCAGCCAGAAAACCGCTCCACAATCGCTAGACCAGCAATGCACAGGAAGTTGACGAGTTCGCATCCTCCGCCGAGTATTCTCGACACCTGCTCGCCTACGAATCCGTCTAAGCCACCCCGTATAGTCCAAGAGCGGACGAGTTCGCCGCTCTTCCCGAGTATACTCGAATCTTACAGTCCTACCATCCAACCATCCGAACTGCGCGTTAATCGCATCCCCGCAAGGATTTAGGGATCCGCGCCGCGTCGCCCTCATCGACGTTTTACGCGCACCGCAGCTCGCTGCATTTCACGCCGACCATGCAGCGATTCGCTATCACACCCATTGTACGGCGATTAACGCTCATACGTGTTATGCAACCACCCTGCGATAATTGTACGAACACGATAATTACATTTCTAATTATATATCTTGTACGGCCGCGAATTAAACAGCCGATCGCACGTCAATACTCCGATACACAAAAAGTATTGATAATCGCGCCCGGCGGCCTCGCCGCCCTCACCATCGCGCATTCCGCGCCACGAATCAATTGTAACGCGTGAGCTAAGAATAGCGCGCCCGCGGCCCCACACGCCCCGCGCCATCAACGGGGCCAGACGACACACTGGCACGCCCGTCTCCCCTCGCGTCACATCGCGGATTTACTTTCTATTTGTATATGTAACTGACCATTGCGCCGCTAAAAACAAATAAACACCTAACTTAAAAACCTAATCGATCGTGTGTCTTAACCCTTCACGAACCCTGATCCCGACTGCGCTGTTCGCGCATCCATAATCGCTCGTGAAGCGGCCCGTCACACAATTCTAAGCAAAAAAGAAATAATACCTTTAAAATAACCTAACACTAATTCGCTAAACTCAGCGCAAGTGCAGCAGTCAAATATTCTTGATCTAAAGAATATGATGAAAGGACCTAGAAAAAATGGATTTTACTTAATATATTAACAGCCCTTGTCGCTATAATGCTATAATGTCTCAATTACTCAAAATAGCAACATGGAATTCTAACGGATTATAAACGAGAAATCATTTATTTATGCTTGCAAAACAGATTTGTGTTAATATCAGAATGTTATTATTGTTAATATTATAATGTTAATATCAGAAACTCATCTCACTAACAAGCATCATTTTAATATTCTAATTTATTCCGTATACAATGCATCCAGCTGGAACAGCCTATGATGGCACTGCTCATTAAAAACAATATTAAGCATTAAGAAATAGCCAAACATAGTGAAGTTTTCTTACAAGCAACCAGTGTAGAAGTAGAAGATTGGACTGAGACAATCATTATCTCATCTATATACTGTCCTCCTAAATATGCAGTTACTAAGGAACAATTTGAAACATTTTTTAAGACACTAGACAAATGATTTTTAGCCGCAAGCGATTATAATGCCAAACATCATATTGGGGATCAAAAATTAACTAAAGGGATTTAAATAAAAAGGAAACCCTTTTCAAAACTATTGAAAATATAAATTTAGAAACTGTATCCCACAATATTACAACATACTAGCCAGCAGACAAGAAAAAAATCCCAGACATAATCGATTTTGGAGTTATTAAAGGAATACCTAAAATAAATTTCGAAGTTAAGACTAGTTTAAAATTATTCTCCAATCACATTCACTAATAATTAATGTGAATAATAAGATAACAACAAAAATTAAACATTACATAATGAAAAGACAAATTCATACTTTTTTCAGTACACAACAAGTAACAGTTCTTTTGGATTAGTTTGGGAATAATTAGACTGGAAACGCATCCCAATAGCTCTGCTGCTGGCCTAATGAAAGACAGAAGAATAGTTCGGAGACTCAAAAGGAGATCATTAAACCTTAAACTAAAATTTCATTTCTATTTAGTTTGTATATTTATAATATTTTTATAAGGATATATTTATAAGGATATGTCAATGGATATATACCTTTTGTGACAATACATAATTTTATGATATATATATATATATATATATATATATATATATATATATATATATTTATCTATGTGCTGGTTTATTCCATTACTACGACAAA
>JBCEZX010000005.1:1048018-1067028 GCA_039654345.1 Cataglyphis cursor
TCACTCTCCTACGCTCACGCCTCCACTCTAACACATTCACACCTCTTTCACTCCTCACTTTTACCCACTGTGACTTGCCAAATACGCACGCCAAAACACCTCACACACAACCATCGATACCGGAAACGGAAGTCCTCTATTCTGTTGTATAATGTGACTGCATAAGATTAAAGGCCCGGGTTTGTGATTAATAGATCAATGATGACAAATCATTAAAATTTTGCTTATAGATAGATAAATAGATAAATTAAGGGTTTAAAACTTGACATAAATAATTATGTCTTCAAATGTTTCAACCTCAATAGTTTTTATAAATATTTGAAAAATGTTCTAAAATGCGTCACTCGCTTTGATGCAGAATGCTTTATATATAGGGTGAGTCATTTTAATTAATACACAAATATCTCGTAAAGTAAGCAAGAAAAAAATATTTTATACAAAAGTTGTCGGGTTCAGAGGGAGACACCTGACGGTGACCTTGATCCTGACCTTAGAGTCAAATTTAGGAATCATTTTAAGGTCAACTTTTTCTTACTTCGGGAACCACCAATTTCTCATATCATATTATTATAGCTGACGTCAAGACCTTTTCAAAAACTATAATAAAATATTTTTTCATGAAGTGCTTTTTGAGTTATGAGATTTAAAAAATCGTATGCTGTTAACATTTTTCTTCTTATGTATTGCGTTTAAAATGTTTTGTAGTTGTGTATCGCAGTTGCGCGCGCTATTTGATCTACAGATACCGGCATGCTTTACAATATTTCTATTACTAAGACGTGATAAACAATCTGCATTATAGTGTTGTTTCGTATTTTTGGATTTGATATTGAAAGTATAACCTTGTAAAATTTCCGCGTAATGTTGCATACGTAATGCTGTAGACGGGCAATGCCTTTGTAGGCGAAAGAATTTGTATCAGAGGTCGATGGTTCGTGTAAAGAGTGTAAACTTATTACCGTATAAATACTGGTGAAATTTCTTGATTCCAAAGATAATCGCGTATACCTCCTTGTCTATCTGCCTATATATCCACTGTGTGGTAGTCAATGTCTGCGATGCATAGTGCAAAACACACTCGGTACCGTCCGGGTAACGATGAGATAAAACAGTCCCGACGCCATACTCGCATCTGTAGCGAGGATTAACGGTAATTAACGGTAATCGGATAAACAAGTTGAAATGCACAAGCACTGTATCTTTTTTAAAGTTTTCTTTGGCAGATTGGAAATGCTTGTTCGCAACTCTTTGTCCACTTATAAGTGGTCTTTTTGCAATAAACTATGTTAATGGGGCAAGGATCGAACTCAAATTTTTAATAAACCGATCGTAGTAATTTATCATTCCCAGAAAAGAGCATAACTCAGTTACGTTGCATGGCCGTGGCATTTGATCTATAGCTTGCACTTTCTCGACTGTTTTATGTATGCCGTTTTGTCAATTCTATACCCGCAATAATGTATGCTATTTTTGAAGAACTCGCTTTTCTCTTCATTAATCCGTATATTTGCGTTTGCTAAACGTAGTAGGACTTCCAGGCGAAGTAAATGAGTTTCCACATCTGATCCCATAATTTTAATATCATCTAAAAAAACGGTTACACCCTTGTATATCTCCTAAGATGTTTTCAATTTCGCGCTGCTAAATAGCAGGTGCTGAGGCGACCTCATACATTAGCCTCGTATTCCGGAATAGTCCTTTATGCGTATTTAATGTCAGTAATTTGCGGTCTTCCTCACGGACTTCTAATTGTAAATAAGCTTGTTGTAGATCAATCTTTGTAAATTTTGTACCCCTTGCCAGAGGCGAATAGCTCATTAATTGTCGGAAGCGGGTGCTCATCTATCAATAAATACGGATTAATTATGATGCTAAAGTTCCCGCAAATAACGTACTCTATTATTTTTCTTTAGTACCAGCACGATGGAAGTAGCCCAGTGTGATGTGTTAACTTTTTCTAATATTTCGTTTTTCACAAGTGTCGATAGTTCTTGTTCTACTAAAGGCAATAACTTAAAAGGAATGGTACATGCTTTTAAAAAAACTGGCTTCGCGTTTTCTTTCGTAGTTAAACTGACCTGTAAGCCATGTATCTTCGTAGAATCCGGATTTAATTTTTCCCGATAATGTAACAATTTTTCAATTCTAGCTTGTATACTTTCTTGTATAATATGGGTTAAATTGACTGAATCTACTAATTGAAATAATTCTAGTTGTCGTATCTATTCGCGACCTAGTAGTGGTTCGCGTTCAATCTTTGATATGTATAAGTTTAGCTTGTACATCTTATCACGCCATGCAACGGATACCGGAAGTACGCCGACTATCTGAATTGACGTTTTACAAAATGCTACCAACTGCATCGTTGTCGACTGTAAGCGCCGATGGGGGAAAAAAGATTGAACAGTGCTTGTACTCACAACAAAAACCGCGGCTCCGCTGTCGATCTCAAAACGCAATGATTTTTCATTCATCGTGAGCGTTCTACAGAATTTATCTCGATACTTCCAATGTTCTATAGATAATACCTCTTCCACTTGATTCGCAGAGGCGCGCTTTTCCCCCATATAAACTTTATGCAGGTGGTCTGGCGTGCCACAATAATTGCATTTGACATTCGTATCCAATGTACATTTACGCTAAATGATTTTTGCCGCATCACAAGAAACAAGATACATTAGTGTTCGTGAACGTGCCCGATTGGCTTACATTATTTTTACCGATATTCGCTTTATTTGAATCACTTATCTCTTTTCCGGGCTTTGCCGAAGTGTATTTTTTCTTCCGTGGTCCCTTCTTCTCCAGCCTGTGAGCCCACATATTCTACGACAGCCGTGCCTGACTGTAGCTGCCATGAGTCCTTCTCCGAGAGTTCCATTGCTGTAGCAATTTATCTTGTCGAATGTCAAATTTTTTATTTCTAATAAACGGGACTGGGCCCGATGACTAGATAGTCCGAACACCAGATGATTTCGTAGCGCAGTCTTCAAATATGGACCAAAATTGCAGTAAACATTTAACTTTTGTAATGCCGCAACGAAGTCTTTAACAGACTCCCCCTCTTTCTGTTTTCTTTGATAAAATTGAAAATTTTCCGCTATTTATAACGGTTCCGATGCGTAAAATTCTCCCAAGTCAGATCTTCGAAAGAGATAGCATAGAAATCCACGAGTGTCACTTTATTACAGATTACGTTGCCGACCCACGTAATGTAGCAGATACAATACCAGATGATCCACCGGAACTTTGAAAATTTTGATAGTTGCCAGAAATCTTTGAAATCATCTCTTTCACTCCGTGGTCGCTGAATCGAACATATCGATTGAGAGGTTCCCGTATAGTACAATCTCCGCCATTTTGTTTCACGCACGTGCTTGTTCAATCGAAAAATCCAGAAAAACGAAACTCTGGCTTCTAGCGAATTCTCGAAATTAATCTGCGTTGTAACACACCCAGAATGTAGTTTTCATACTTGATTATTTACATACCGTAGAATGTCTATAAGGTCTTTATTATATCTGCTTTGTAATGAACTCGGTACGTGCACATCCGATTTCGAGAAAGTTGCAGAATGTGCGCAATCCTGTACAATGGCGCACTTTTCTCGATCGATAACCACGATCGTAATAACCACGTTGTTTCTTCTTTCCCGCTAATGCTTCGCACTATCCCATCCTCGTCGTCATTCTCTGTAGAGTATTTAGCGGAATATAGGAATAAACACTTTAGTAACTTGGATTGCACGTTCTTTTAATCTTATCACAGAAAATGAATGTACAACAAAAGAAGGTAAGGTACCCGGCGCGTCTCTCCACATTCGTTCCTCCCGAAACAGTGGGAGAGCTATCTGCGCAAACGCGTCGCGCCTCTAACGTTACTGCGTTCTATCGGAGTGTCGTACACAACGTCTATCTTTGTATAGCGCACGCTATACAAAAGTGATGCTCTCGCAAATAGTGATAATAAATAGTTAATGTATAACTGCTTTTTTCGAGGTAAAAAAATAAAACTGAAATAATATAGTGTACAACGTATAACCGTGTGATAAGTAAAAAATCAAACAATCAAAACAAAAAACTTTTTAGTAACAATTACTGATGCCAAACGTGAAAAGTTCAATTATTCGCTCTATCCGCCGCTTGAGCATTTATTGCAAACATTAACAAGCCCAAGCATATCACATAAAAACTTAAATCTATGTCTAAGTAAAGCTTTGGTACAAATGTCAGCAAGCTGTTCTTTTATAGGATTGTATTGCATTGGCAACTCATTACTTTTAATTCTGTCACGTACAAAATGATAATGAACTCGAATATTCAAAGCATATTCAATTTCATTCCAGTGGATTTGAAAAATTACTCATGTGTCGATTCGTCGCATTTATCGCAAACGCGATATCCGATCGCGAAAGTAATACTAGAAATAACAGCGATTTGATAGCTTCCTGATAAGAAATGTTAATTTTACATTGCTTGTCATTTCCATCCATTGAATACAAAATCATATTTTTGTCAGTTGGAACACTCACAATTTTAGCATCATTCAAACTAAAGCTATTTATAATACTGTTTGTATAAGATCTTTGATAAACTTTTATTTGCATGATTCCTTTTTTGCAAACCAATAAAAATGGCATCACTCACCGCCATAGTAAAAGATTTAATTAAAAATTCAATAACAAAAATCAAAATTTTCCTTAGATTTTAATGCCACAAGTCCATCACCTACAAATAAAGATACATTCTTATACCATTTAATTTTCTAGTGAACATACACAGCCTCGCAGGACTTTATAAATCTAGACATTTTACAGTACAAACAAAAGTTTCATTTCATCCAACATCTTGCTACTGATTTTGTGCCTTAAAATGATTTATTTACAAATCACATCACTGTCATTTTTATCAAGTTGTGGAATTTCGTGGAATAAAGGAACAGCTGTTCATCCAGTTCCTCATTTAAAAACGCCGTTTTTACATCAAATTGCATCAATTTCAAGTCTTCCTATGCCATAGCAAGAAACATTCTCAACGAGGCGTACCTTACCATTGCACTGGTGAAGTACAACTCGCTGAAAAAGGTTTCTGTGTAATCAAGGCCTTTCTTTTGACGAGAACCTCTTGCAACAAGATGGATTTTATATCTTTTTATTTTACTAGACTCATCTTCCAAGATCTTGAACACTCATTTTAAATCAATCAAATTTTTTGACCAAATATTATTCTTATCATAGGCCTGAAGCTGTTTTTTTATTGCATTGATTCGATTTATACTATCAGGCCCACTTACGGCCTGATCATAAATTTCAATGGCAATTCAACAATGTTTATCAAACCTGACTAGACATTTAATTCTTGATCAGTCTTTCGAATTCCAACTAGATCTTTCTTGATGCTGGGTGGTGTAACATTTCTCAGATTCTCATTTTCATTCTTCTCATTATTTATTTCTTTATCGCCGCTTTGATTTGATCTATTTTTCTCGGGAACATCATTTACAATCAGGATAACCTCATCTTTTTTTGAATTAGACTCTTTTGCTGCCTTCTGATCAATTCTCGTTGAATATCATGTGTCTGGCAATAATAATGGTTTTTTTGTTTAGATTGTAGCCTCTGTAGTTCTCTAATTATCTCTCATATCCAACTCACATCCATTATATATTATATATGCAGGGTGTATAAAAATACCGGGATGGTGAAATATCTCAAAAACTAAGCATTTTAGAAAAAAATATTTCAAATAAAAGTGGTAGGGTTTCAAAAGATCTATTTACTATGAGTTTGATATAAAGATACTATAAATTTGACCTTGGGTGGTGTCACCAAGGTCAGGACAAGGTTACTTTAAATTTTTTAAACGGGACTTGCTATTTTTTATTGCATATTCTTGTAGTCTTTCTTCAGACCTTTTCAAAGCACTATAATTTTTTTTACTTTGAGTAAGCCGTTTCAAAGTTATCGAGCTTTTTATGATAAGATGTCCAGCCAGCGACTGGGGCAATTTCGTGACTTGTATTTCAAACATTAGTAATAGTAAAATAATACTAATGTACTAAATTTATAACAGCTAAAATTCATCTTCAAATCATTGCAAATCAATTGCAATAAATTTGACTTGAAATAGAACACATTAATTGTACATGATACGCGTTGTTTCATACGGAAAAGATAATTGATTTTTCTTTCTTCTTTAATTGAATTATCGATTTTGTTATCTAATTAATATAAATTTCTATTTGGATAAATTTTTTTGTTTCTTTAACTAGCTGGATACTCCTTTGATCATACCTTGTTTGACTGGACATCTTATCATAAAAAGCATAATTAATTATATATATATATATAACATCTTTTTTGAAAAATATAATCAACATACATGATTATAAAACTGTGTCTTCATTTTGTTTTGCATTAAAGCAATCTGAAATTTCCTTAATTTTACACAAAAAAACGAATAACATTAAAAAAAAAAATAACAAAGTGTTTATTATACAGTCTGTTTAATAAGAGCGTGTCCGGCAAAACTCAATTAAAAATTTGTAATAACTTGGAATAAAATATATACATATTACTTGATTAAAACTGTGATGCTTTATTATTAATAACTTGTCCAGTCGCCTTCGTTATCAATAATTGCTTGCCATTTCCAAGGCATATTTTTAACTAATTTTGTGGCATAATCTTGAGGTAAAGATCTTCAGATCAATCGAATTTGTCAAACTAACTCCTTGACCTTCCAAATTTTCTTTCCACAAAGCTTAAACTTTATCCAGGACCAAACGTTTTCGATAGGATTTGCATCCGATGATTGTGACGACCAATCCAGTAATTCAACGTTATATTTTTGTTTCTATGCGGTACAAAGATTTCGATGTTTAGGATCATTGTCCTCCTGTAATATCCATTTTTTGTTTTTCCTTATAAACCACTTTTGAGCAGATGATAATAAAGCCTTCTCATAAATTTTGGCAGCGTCTAAATTGTTTGTAAAGATATGCAAAGTGCCAAATCCTTGTTTTGAGAGCAGCCCCAAACGTGCACTTTTACCGCATGTTAGACGATCCGTTGAACAAGCCTATTGGTAGATCTACACCAGATTCGATAGAAGTACCTACCCAAAAAGAATTTCTGACTTCGTCAGAAAAAAATTACGTTGTCCCAATTGCGATCCATACATGTGCCCAAACAATTCTTTTTTTGACATGTTTTTCGGATAGTAGCGATCTTTAGCGTGCTTCGATATTTCACGTTATGAGCATATAAACGTCTTCTTATCGTGTCACATGATATATTTAGATCTTTTTTCTTCAATATTTTGCTTGTCCGCCTCGTAACGATAGATGTGGCGATTAAAAGACAATCGCACAAACGCGGCCGCGCCGGTAGTACAGGCGCCGCCGCTACGCGGCGGACGCCGAACTAGCTCACCCGTAGAAAAGACGCTCAGGCGGTTATATATGTCACACGCGTCTAGTACCAGATACCTCCGCTAGGCGGCGCACGCCAAGTATGCTTTTTCGTGAGCTAAAGGCGGTCCACGGGAAAGATAAACAGGCTCCCCGCAGAGTAACTTTTAGATGGTAATTAGTGCATATAAACGCTCCACCAATGCTTAAACAAGGCGCCTAGACGCCATGATTCAACACCTACGAAAACTACAAAAGCATCCAAGACGAGAAATAAGCAGAACCTTTCTCCTCTGGAGGGAGAGATAGGCATACGCCAGAGGACCCGACCGACGCCGCTGCACTTCCTGGCAAGGAAGAAAAACGGCGCATCTTCACCATCCTCCGGCGCTCCGCGCCCCAGCTCCAGCGCATCTTCGCCCTCGTTCGGCGCTCCGCGTCCCAGTTCCGGCGCATCCTCGCTTTCGTCCGGTCGCTCTGCGCCCCATCTCAGGCGCACCCTCGCCAAGGACTGACGTACCCAGGCCCAGGGTGATACGTCTCCTCACTGGTTTTCCCCCGCTTCGGCTCAGCAACAAACGCCGCAACTCCAGCATCGGACATTCCACTACAAAACGCTCACGTGGCTCAGAAACGACGCGGAAACCACTCCAGGAAACACCTAACCTAATCTAACCTAAGAGAGTTACGACAGGACTCACGATTGAACGGCCTCCTACCTCGCCTATAAGCCTTTCGTCTTCCGACGAAGGGCACGAGCGACCAAGTACACCGCAACCAAGGGAGTCTAGTCCCGAGCCACTGGCAGATTCCGTGGTGGACACCGACCTGGGTCTCTCCGACGACCCGCTCCGTAGAGATGCAAACAGATATCCAGGGGACCCAGATCCACAAATGCTCAACCGAAAAAAGAGATCAAGCGACCCAGACGCGGAAGCGAGGGGGCCAACGACGTCCCGATAGATTATTTTTCTCGAATGTAAACCAAACGAAAATATATCTATGATGATTGGATACAAAAACCATTGATTTAATTGAAAGATACTTCCTCAATCCTCTACTCGTTCCTGCCTCCAAGCGAACTATACAGTAGAATATTCCTACAATAGAGTATTGTTTGTAAATATCCATATAATCAATTTACCCTCTTTGTTTGTCGTTTTCTGCGTAGAGCCACGTTCCGATAAGTTATCGACGTATTTACTTCTAAATAACAATTTACCCACTTACAAATGCCTTAGATTTTCTCACATACTTAGCAGCCGCTTGGCGTAACATTTTTGGTCCTTTCAGATGTGTACAGAGAAATACGGCTTCGAATCGCGATGCGAATGCAACACTCATGGCGAAATATGTTCAGTTGTTTTGTTATCACAAAGATTAAACAACTGAAGCTTTCTCTACAAAGCATATTAGGGAGAGGGCCCCCGCACCGGCTTCTGTTGGAATTTCCAATGGTTTCCATATAAAAGTTTGCCGGACACGCTGTTATCAAACAGATTATATCTCCTTACATTAAAAAAGAAGAAAAAAATGAACATGAAGCAAAGAAGTCGTCGGCGAGACTCGTCGCAAATGCTCGCCGCCAGCATAAAAAGCTTGAGGACGAGAGCCTTAGTTATGTCTATGATTCGTTCAAAAATCAATTTCGTAATTGGCGTCATACAATCGATCGAAACACGAAAATCAGTGGACATGGGCTAAAAAATTAAGTCGTGATTTTTCTATTCAAAGTATGAAAAATGTATTGTAGAATGATCAAATCAAAACCCTTTGAATCGATTAATATATTTTTATTGATATTTTTTTCATCATCATCACTCAAATATTAACAATGCCGTAATTCTAAAATTGCTGATGAGACGTTTATTTGCCTTGAAATTACACAATGAAGCTTTTATCTATAATCGTGTCTGCTTATGCACTTTTAATTTGATACATTTAATAGTTGTTTTTCGCATACAGTTATAAAATCTCACCTATATATACATTACCTATATACTCATCCTATTCAAACATATAAATACCTGCTGTAATCGTAAGTTCTTTAAGACCTATTAAAAATTGACCGCATTTAATCGAATAATCCAAGTATGGATATCGTTTTATGCCATTTTTACTTCAAATAAAAATAAAAATTTGTAAAAATTTAGTGCCCATAAGTGCCTTCATCATATATCTTTTACTATTTTTGATACGATAACTTATGGAGTATTGTCTTTCATTCATAATTGAGAATTATTTGAAACAACATAGTTGAAGTAAATTTTCATAAGTTCAATTCGCATTACACCATTTTTTATATAAGTTATTCAAAATAAACAAAAATTAGTATTGTAATATATAAAATATTCTTAGGAGATCATATAAATGACTTCTAGCATATTTTTAAAAAATTAAAAAGAAAAAATTAAAAGAATCATTTGCTTAAAACAAATATAAAAATATAATAATGATTTTTTATTGTGTGAATGTATTTAGTGATGGCTTTGATCTATTTGTAACAAGCATTATATATATATATATATATATATATATATATATGATATGATATGATATCACTGGTGCTATGTAAGGATTTTCTCATTTCAATAATATTCACGGAATATCATACTTTCTCTTTTTTGACATATCTTTTTCCACTTACTAAATTGTTTTATCATTTTTCCGTTGCATATGCAATGGCTTCAATGAATATCTAAACGTTTTTAATGATCTCTATTTTATTTGATCTCTAAACACATTTCTCTTGATACATTTATGAAATACTTGTCACCATCATATTTTATTCAGCTGTACAAAAATGATATCAATATCGCGCGCGCGTACTGAAATTTATTCAATCTTTTGAGAGCTCATGGAAAAAATTTAAAAGATCATAAATACTAGATATGATTTTACTAGATGATTTTAGCCAATCATTTTTTTAATTTTTCAGAATATGCTAGAAATCATTTATATGATCCTTTAAGAATATTTTGTAATAATTTATATAAGAAATGGTGTGATGCAAATCGGACTTATGAAAATTTCATAAAAAAACATCAAATATGGTTAGGTAAAAAATTCAATATTTCAAAGAAGACTTTAGATTTAGAATCGTTTTAATAGAAGTAGATACATCGAAACCAATGAAGATGAAACCATTTCATCAATTATCTTACAAACAAAAGAAGAGACGAACAGAAACATTAAGAATAAATAACATGCAGATGGCTTTTGCTACAAGAATGAACATGCAGCAATCAGGAAATAAATATTTCAAAGATTCTATCATATTTAACGAACAATCTTGAAGAAGCTACGAAAATATGGGCTTTTTGCAAAAATAAAATCCAACATAATGAAAAGATATATTCTAGGGGAAAGGCTTTAACATTGATGATATCACTGAATTTATCTAAATCGAAATACATACAGTTACGGTTGACATCAATGGAATATGGTGTAGATCTTTACCCGTTTTACTATTAAATATAGTTAGCTAGAAAAGATTGTTATCCGTCCAAGAAAGTAATGACGTTTACGGATAGACACGCGGAAATCGAGCTACAAGCTCTACTAGATCTTACTACTCAAAGATTGTTGAAAGCTTTGAAAATTGATACAAACTAAATTTGAAGAATTTCAAAATTTGAGATTTATTTTTAAGTACGGTTTTGATGGAGCTAGCGGATATCATTTTACAAACAGGGATTCACCGATAATATTGTTGAAAGTGCTTAGTGGTGATAATATTATATGAGAAAATTCACAGCCATTTTCAACAAAATTCTGTGGATCGATAAAATTTGAATTTATTAAAGAAACTGACAATGTTATTCGACGTGCGAAAGAGAATATTTAAAACAAAATCAATAATTTATCTTCAACTCATCTGAACGGGGATATTACCGTGAAACACGAATTGCTATTGACGATGATCGAGGATAAAGCCTGTTCATCTATAGCAAAATCATCATCAATCAATTGTTATAATTGTTATATACGGAGCAACTCCAAAGAAGATGAATTGTTTAGATATTGTTCAACAACGAAATGTAAATATGGTATAAATAACTTGAAATTCGGCATATCTAGTTTCCATGGATGGATCAGATGTATGGAATTTGTGCTCCATTATTCGTACAACCTTGAGATTCAGGAATGGTCTGTAAGATCAAGAGATCCACAGTAGAAAATCTTGAAATTAGAAAGGAAAAAATATTCAGGAACAATTCAGACGCGGTAAAACTTTACAAAAACGGATCCAGCCCCAATGACCTTGATCTTGACATATGTTGTCAAGGTCACTATCCTGGACTTTGGACTAACGTCCAAAAGATTTTAGCCGTCGCTCGTTGTTTATTAAAAAGTTATTAACAATTTAAGTTTATGACTTTTCACGCGAAGCGAAGTTCATCGCAAACCTATGTCTAGCTTTTAATAGTGGACCTCTCCAAATTTTAGCTTTAAATCAGAAATAAGTTTGGGTTAGGTTATATTTTTCGAAAGTGGAGCGCCCCCCCCCTGTAAGGTAGAACTTAAGAAGGGCGATCTCACCGATTTCAATGACCTTGATATATGTTGTCAAGGACCTAATTCTGAGTAATTTTTTCTTCTAATTTAATCGTTGCTTATTAAAAAATTATTAACAAAAAAAGTTTGAAATATACCAAAGTACATGCATGGACAGGAAACACGCGCGCGCATACACACGGGGGAGAGTGCATAGTGGCCTTCGGCCCCCTTCCCGCACCCACCACGCCGGTAGACAGAGTGAATCTTGCTTTACAATGTAGCATTGTATTGTGTAAGTTGTAAAGCAAGATCCATCCTGTCTATCAGTGGAGTGGTTGCGGGGCCGAAAGCCCCGCTTGCACCCCCCCTTCCCCTGTGTGTGTGTTTGTGTGCGCGCGCTTTCTGTCTACGCATGTATGTTCTGTCTACGCACTTTGATATGTTTCAAACTTTTTTTGTTAATAACTTTTTTAATAAGCGATTAATAAACGATTAAATTAAAAAAAAAGTTACTCAGTAGCTAATGGAATATCTAAGCAAGAAAAAAATTATCAAAAAAAGAATATATTACTAACTTACACCAAATCATTTTATTTAATGTACATGGTGTCCAAAAATTGCAAATAATTCGTAGAAATTCTTTTGTTAATAATTTTTTAATAAACAAGCGACGGCTAAAACCTTTTGGACATTACTCAGGACAGTGACCTTGACAAAATATGTCAAGGTTATTGGGGTTGAGTCCATTTTTGTAAAGTTTTACCGAAGAATCTTCGAAAATCCCTCAATGACTACAGAAATCACTGGATTGGATGAAATAATACTAAGAAAATTTTCAATCTGCTACAGGTTATTGCATCCACTGAAGAAATTGATCCTGAAAAATTCGATGTTTTTGCGAAGGACTTAATAAAACTTATTATTGAAAAATACGGATGGTATTACATGTCAGCAAGTATACACCAAATTTTACTTCATGATGCCGAGATTAAAAGAAGATGCTTTTCTACCTATAGGACAATCTGAAGAAGTCATAGAAGCAAGACATAAAGAATTTCGACGATTTTGACTAAATAATACAAGAAAAAAGAACATAAAATGCACAAATAAAGATATTATGTTTTCTTTATTGATTTCATCCGATCCATACATTTCAAGTCTAAGACATTCAAGTCGAAGTAAGATAAAAAAAAATGTTTCCGGAGACTCTTGAATTGCTTAAAGAACGGACGAGGAGAAAAATTATCTCTGGAGAATATCAGTATGAGTACGGATGATGAAGAATCAAACGATTCTATCTGAAGTTTTCAGATTTTTAAGTTTTTTCGCTTAATTTGTACTGATATTTATCGTAGGAGTAAGCGAGGGCATCCTCTTTAAAAAAAACTTGTCCAGAATTGACTTCTTCAAATTTTAATTTAAATGTATATTTTATTTATTTTGAGTTGTTTTTTCAGAGACTTATATTTTGTTCAAATTTAAATTCATCGTAGGAGTAGGCGAGAACATCCCTTTAAAAAAAAAACTTGCCCAAGGCTGATTAATTTCCTACCTTCACGCGGTACCAGCTGTTATCACTGAAAGGGAATAAAATTTCATGAAAAAGACGTTAGTAATTGCAATTCTTCTATTATGAAGAATAGAATTTGGGGATCCAAATTTTCAGAAAATATCATTCAATAAATCGTTTATTCACACTCAGTGTTGTTATGTCTTAAAATACTTGGAAGATATAAATGTCGGGATGCTATCATGAAAAAAATATCATGTCCACTGATTGCGAGTCATTGTGCGTCATCTCCTTGTAAGTTGATTAAAGAAAGAAGCGTATCCAAAATTTAAACCCACAAAAGTGCCATCGGACTACATTAAATATAAAGAGACACGAAACAGAACCAACACGAGAATCCAATCAAATTAAAGAAGGATTTTTGTAAAGATTTACTAAAGAGTTAGAACGTGACATAATTGAAGCATAGAACAAAGTATGGAAAATGATTTGAAATCGAAAGAAAAATATAAATGAAAATTATCACCACTAAAATAAACATTGAAAATTGGTATGAACATTCTAAAAGTATGTACGACTAAATCCCAACAGGCGATGACCACATTAGCAGGTAGACGGAAGAGAATACCATCAGAATAGAAACAGAAAACGTTATTGAAGATATTGAAAAATTTAAAAGGAAGAAAGACACCAAGATTGAATAGTATACCAAACCGTTGAACTGGGGGCGAAGAATTGATTTTGGAACTTGCCTCATTCACTCAAAAAGTTTTTGACAACCAAGAAATCCCTAATAAAATGAAGCATTACCATATCAATATTGTTACGTCCGCGCGACGACTTCGATATATAGATTCACGTAACACGATGTCGCACTAGCGCCAGGAAATAATGAAACTCTCGGTTAGAAAAAAATAACAACTTTAATAATTAAAAGAGACAAAGCACAAACATAATAGCTGAAATGACTATAATGTATATAACCGGTGGAAAGCGTCCGCTCAGCACGATAGCGGAATTCCAACTTAAGATGGCCACCGCTTTATTCAGATATTTTTAAACAATGATAAAAACCATGATAACGATCTTTCTTTTCAATTCCTTTGCTGACTCGACGAAAGATCGCAAACACCATCAGAAACGTAACAACATATAAAAATGACCTGAAACCTAAAAAGAAATTGTCCTGCTCATCTCCTTCTGAAATTCATAACAAAAATCATACTTAACAAGCTCAACATGGAACTGGAAAATAAACGAAGAGCAGATGAGATTCCAGAAAAATAGATCAACTATGAATGTAATATATACGTGTTGTTCGATAAATCATTGAAAAATCAATAGCATATAATTCTCGTTTTCATGTGCTTCGTCTCTCCAAGAAATTCGACCGCATGCGGCTCAAAGACGTACCAACAACTCTCATTACAAAGAATGTGTCCAAATCACTAATTAATCTAATACAACACTTATACCACACAACACTTATTATTACAACAACAAACATGAAAGTGGATGATGCCACAATTGTAAAAATTCCACGAACGGGAGCCAAAATACGTTAAGGAGACTCGCTAAGCCCATGCTGTTCAACATCATCATGGATAAAATCATCGACAACGTAAAATTTAAAAACAGCTATAAAATGAGATGTGGCAGAATAAATAATCTGCTATGCCGACGATGCAGTCCTAATTGCCAGCAACGAAAACAATCTCCAAAGACTTTTATTCCAATTGATAACAATCGCAAAAAGCAATTTAGAAATATCTACGGAAAAAACGAGAGTGAGCTTGAGAGTGTCCAAGGAACCTATAAGATGCTAGTTGGAAATTGAAGATCGCGTCATCGAACAAGTAATGGTATACATATAATTACCTAATTGACATTTTTAGCGCACAAAACTTAAACAAAGAAGTAATAAGAAGTACAGAAGCTGAAAAACAGAGTGATTAAAGGACACTATAGTATCAGGCTGCTTATGAGATGTCATCTGGCGGAACAAACAAATGTTGGTCGAGAATAAAGTCAGAATTTACTAAAAGTACTGTGTAAAATCAATATTGACTTACTCAAGTGAAACTGAAGAGCCGAGACAAGCAAAACAAAGCAAAGGTTCAGAACAACTGAGATGAGAAAGCTAAGATCGATCGCAAATAGAACTCTTTACGATAAAATACCTAATCGAGAAATTAGACATAAATGCAATGTACAAAACATAATAAAAATCAGCAAGACCGGATGCAAAGAGTGGAACGCTCACTTCGACCGCATGGAACAAGATCGTTTACCAAAAATTGCACAATTACAAAATTGAGATGGAATCCCCAAGGGTCGAAGATCAGGAAAGAAAGCCACTAAAGAAATGGCCGAAAGCTGAGCAACTATCGAATCTTCATCACGAGGCTATATACTAAAATAAAACAAGCAAATAAAGAGCCTATTAAAGAGGAAAAAAAAAAAATTTTGTTACCGATTGTATTTGTTACTTTTCAGATTTTTTTATAATGAATGCACAATTTCCTGCGGAATCTCCACTTTGTTCTTTACTTTTCTTATCCTTCTTCCACTTACGACAATATTTCTTGATATGTTTCATGATAATAAAAACATTCACGTTCTTTCTTCACATTTGTTCCTTTCTGTGCTTTTGTTTGTTTTCAAAAGAGTGTGGCTTTACTTGCACAGCCTCGTTTCATTTGATTTGTCATCATAAATAAATCGGCTCTTTTCTTCACTAAGCTTTACATTAGCTTGTTGATTGATTGATTGTTGTTTTGCTTTGTCCACATTATCCCACGCTGTTTTCAAAGCATTATACTTGGATGATAGATTACCAAGAATTTTAGCCATGACAGTGACGTCATCCACTATTAGCCCATCTCTCATTTGTGGCCAAGATTGACAGTCTAGTCAATCTTGGCCACGTGCTCTATCATTGAGCTATAGCTCATAATATATTATATTATATTATATTATATTTTGTATTCATGAAACGTCTGAATTAAAATCAGCTTGTTGGACGTTGTTTTTTGTTCATGGATCTGAATTAACTTGTTCCATATTTTTTTGATGGTTGAACAGCTCAATAACGGACGAATATGTCTAGCCTCCGTCGTCGAGGAAATCACATAACTGCTTATCCGCAACAAATTTTGCCTTTTCAAGTATTGTAGCGGATTCTTCCGGCTCTATTCTTGATGCATCAACCACATTCATAATTTTCTTTGATTTGAAAATGTGCAGAATTCTGAATTTCCAAATAAAAAAAATCTCTTGTCAAACTTCAGAATATCTTTTAACTAGATTGCTTCAGACATTGTTACAAAATTTTTTCTGTTCAACACGACGCACAACATGTAGTAACCGATCCTTCCAGAACATTCTCGACTCAATATAGAACTTTCTCGATTCACTTTCAAATACCTTATTAATCATCAAGCATTATGGGCCTGGGCCTGTAATCTGTAAAGTTATTGTTCAGATATGATGTTTAAAGTGGTAATAAATAGTTAATGTATAACTGCTCTTTGAAGTAAAAAGTGAAACTGAACTAAGTGTATGTGTGAAACTGAATTAACTGTATGATGAACAAAAAACCAAACAAAAGATTTAGAATCATTGTTTTTTTCTTAGATATCCCGTTATTACTTACAACTTAGTTTTTCATCTTGATAGCATATTGTATAAAAGTTTAGAAAAGTTTTCATTCAAAAAGCTCACAATTTTTAAAAGTTTCCAGATAGTTAAGAAACTTTCCAATATATCTATCAAAGATGAATATTGCTTGATATCATAAGATATTACATCTCTTTTTACATTTCCATTTCATTGGCCGTTGACCGTAAAAGATTTGTAAAAGATAGGCCATATCAACTATTTGTTTAGTCTCTTAAATCGAGTTTGTTTTGGTTGTTAAATTTATCCTTAACTCCACTTTTTTTTACTTTTAATGTGGTTTATCAGCAAATCTTTGAAATCCTATAGAATCACTACTATCTCCCATTATAGCTGACATCATGTTATAAGATTTGGAAAAAAACCCTTACAAACATTGATATTTATTTTATATTTTATATTCGGTATGTGGACGATGTGGTCATGGCTGTTCCATCATCACTTTTTGATTATACTTTAAACATCTTTAATTTTTTTTTATCCTAGAATCCAATTCCCGATCAAAGTTGGCACTAAAAATAAATTATTTTCTGGATGTTATCTTAATCTTAAAGAACAATTGTCGATTTTTAATTAGTTTCACAAATGCAATGAACTAAATCCTTTTCTCAATAAACGCTTGATTTCAGAGATGCTTTTTATTAAAAAACAGAAAGACAGCTTGAATTTGCAGACAGATACTGAATGTTAGCATATTTATGTTACTGATAAATGGATCCTCGAAAATTTGATCTCTGTGCTTCATATGTTTGCATACATCACGTTTGATTTAATATCTACATATATATATATATATATACAGGGTATCTGGCGTCAATCCGCATCACTCATCATATGCAGATAGAGCAGGTAAAACTGAGGAGAAAAGTCCTATACGATTTTTTTGTATAACGCCAATAAAGAAGTTATTACTGAGTAAAGTCTGGCCAGTCATCGTCGATCTTTAACTGAATGCATATCAGTGAGCCGCGTGACTGGTAGTGGTGCGCCACTGTAACAACTGAGCGCTCTCGCACACTATCAGGCGCGCGGCTCACCGATGTGCGCCTGGCTATAGATCGGCGATGGTAGGCTAGACTTCACTCAGTAATAACTCTCTTATTAAGGGGATCCTGGCTATTGGGATATTTGTTTTATCGTCCGAACGCATTTATTTTTTAATTGTACTAATTTTCGTAATGGCTATACAGAATTACAAATGCTTTTACACGATTAAAGTTTACAGGGTGTGTTTAAAGCCTGGATACAATATCTCGTAAACGTTATTTTAGAGAAAAATATTTCAGACAGAAAAGTTGTAAAATATTTCAGACAGAAAAGTTGTAAGGCTTAAAAAAACATTGTGCATTTAATGACAGTATTAATTTGACCATAGGTGGCATTGCCAAAGTCAGGTCAAGGTCAACTTAAAATTTTTAAATGGAAACCCCCATTTTTTATTGCATATTCTTGTAGCTTATCTCGAGAACTTTTCAAAACACTATAATAAAGTATTTTTTGAGTTATTTTGTATCTTAATCTGACATATTTTAGTATAAAATATAAAATATCTCGAAAATTATTTAGTGTTCGATAATTGTATATATGTAATACTTTTATGTACAGAATAATAAGATGAATCAAATGGTGTAAAGAAAAAATAAATAATTGAGATAAAAAAATATATTGCAAATAATTGCATACTTTTTTTTTAAAAAACAATTATTTTCTGTACACCATAAAAAATAGGGGATTCCATTTAAGAAATTAAAGATGTCCTTGACTTGACCTTAACGATGCCATTCAAGATCAAACCAATGACACCATCTTCATGTTCCTCTCAAACCATACAATTTTTGTTCAAAACGTTTTTCTCTAAAATGGTTAGTTTTTGAAAGAAAAGGGATGTACGGGTGGTCTAGGACACCCTGTATAT
>JBCEZX010000005.1:1077908-1093611 GCA_039654345.1 Cataglyphis cursor
GCAAAACGTATGCGTATACCATTCTTTAGAGGCGTTTTTATGCGTGATTCTTTACCAATCGGTGGTATACGTCGAAAAGAGAGTGGCATCGTGAATTTGGATAACATCAAAGGACCAGGTACTCATTGGGTGGTCTACGCAAAGAGGGAGAATCGCGTTATTCAATTCAATAGCATCTTTATTGTCCCTCAAAAAGTATTCAATATTATACTTGTCAATACAACTCTTCAATACATACTCCTTACTCTCTCTTATCTCGACCTGACCCATACGGCCTTACATCTATTACCTCTCTCCCTTCCTCGTTTCCTCGTTTTCTTCTCAATCCTCTCTCCTCTCCCTACTATTCCTCTCTCATATTTTTCCCTTTACTCGTCTTCTACTTTCCTCTTTTCTCCCACCATACTTTCTTATCTTCGTCCCATTTCCCTTTCCTCGCCTCTCCGACCTCCTTTCGCAACTCTCCCTCTCTTCCTCGTTCATCTCCGTGTCCTTGGCTGTCTCCTTACGTCTCTCGTTCTTTTGCTCACTCCTTTTTTCACAGCCTTGCCTTCTTCTCCCACCAAACTTTCCTAAACTCATCCCACTTCCATTCCTTCCCGTCTATCCATAGTCTTCTATTATCCATTAGCGTGCTCCTACCTTTCCTTCTTTCTTCCCTTGCCTTCTCGACCATCCTCCATCTCAGCTTCCTTTCTTCCATTGATAAATCCTCATCTACACCGATACCCAATTTCCTCCTTATCTCGTCTTTCCTTTCCAGTAGTTCCTCCCTATCCCCTTCCTCTTCTATCTCTCAGAAGCACTTTCCTTCCTCTTTCTCCCTTCCTTTTTAATATCCCTCCCGTCTTCACTCTCCTATCTAAGGTTTCCTCCATCACTTCTGTGGCCATCCTCGCTCTCTCTTCCGCATCCTCCTCACTCACCTCTCTCCATATCATATTCTTCTTTCTCCTGTCCTTTCTATCCCGATCTTCACTTTCCCCCCTCTCTCTCTCTCTCACCAGTCTCCATCATTTTTCCGAATCTTCGGTTTTGCCCTCATTTCTTTACTTTCTTCCTTTCCCTTCTCTCTCACCTCTTTCCTGGATTCCTTTCCCTCTTCACTCTTCTCGTCTAATCTCCTCTCCTCCCTCTCACACTCCTCTACTTCCCTTCTCCCCCTCCTTCCAACGCTCATCACCGCTCTCTCCATCCTTGTGTCTTCCAACATTCTCTTATCCTTCTCTCCTCCACTTCTGCATCCTCTCTCTGTTGATCCTTCCGCACTCTCCGTTGATATCCTTTTCATTATCCCCTTTCCCTCCACTCCTCTTCTTCCCGTACATTCTCCATCCTCTTCGTATCTTCTACTCTCCTTTCCTCCTATGTCTCACCTTTCCCTCCTTTTCTCTTGATTCCGCTTTATCTCCTCTTCCTTCTTCTTTTTTCTCTGGCTCTTCCATCCTGCTTGTTTACCCCTTTTTTCTTCTCCTCCAATTCGCCACCTTCTATCCCTCTCTTCCTTTTCCTCATCTCACGACTTCCCTTCTCTGTCTCCCACTTGTCTTCCCTGTTACTTTCTTTTTCAATACCCCGCCGTGCTCCTCTTCCTTTCTTCACCATCTCTCTCTTTCTATCCTCGCTCCCATGCATCTTGAGCTTCCTTCCCATCGTCTCATTTTCCATTTCCTTCCTCCTTCTTCTCTCCTCCTCTTCTGTCTCTTTTAATTTCCAAATCTCTCTCTCTCTGCTTCCTCTTCACTCCCTTCCTCTCCCGTCCAAGCTCCCTCACTCCCCCGCTCCGATATCATCGGTCTTCTTCTCGCTTCACCTCTCAACTCGTCTCGTTCTTTCTCATTCCTCCTTCTTTCCTCCTTCAAATCCTTCTCGCCTCCATCCTCTCTTCCTCGCCTCTGACCGTCCCCTCCTCCTTTTTGCTCTTGGTGCTTTTGCTTTCTCCTTTTCCCTTTTCTTCTCTCTGTCCCCCCCCCCATTCTCTTCTTTCCTCCATCTTCTCATCTCCTTCCTCCATCCTCTCATTTCCCTCCTTATACCCCTCAGTTCCTCCACCAAACCCGCCGTCCACTTTCTCTTTTCCATCTTCCTCTATCCGTCTCTGTCCGTCTCCTAGCCTTCCCCTGTTTCCTCTCTCTTCTTGCACTGCTCCTCTTCTTACTCTCCTTCTTTCTTTCTCCTTCACCGCTCCGTCTCACTCTTCCCTTCTCACTCTAACCTTCGACTCTCTTCCACTCTTTTCTCTCTACTCGTTCACTCCCTCATTCTATCTCTTTCGCTGTCCTCCACTTTGCTTTTCACGCTTATGTGTCTACACTTCTAACACTCCTAACCTAACTCCATATCATAGCGTTCACTACGCACTATTCTTCCAGTTCCGTGACCGTGCTTAATTCCCATTAATTCCATGTGCTCGATCCTTGTCACAATCGTACCTCCTGCGACATCTCTTGTATTTCTAGCACAATTCTTCCTCTTCTCTGCCATTACGTCCTGTATTACCGCATTCCTTTTCTTTTTTATCGACTTCTTCTCACCTTTCTTAACTCTCGCCATCTCTCGACCATCACCTCATACTTATTTGTTCTTTCCCAAACTGTGTTTATGTTGTTCTAAACGACTTCTGTCTCGTCCACCTCTTTCCTCTCTCTCTCTCTCTCTCTCAACATTTCTTTCAGCCTAACCTCCAACTGCCAATATAATTTTCGCTCCTTCCAATTTCTTCATCTCCTATCCATCTTATTTCCCTCCATTCTCCTCAGATCTCTCCTCTCTGCTCTTTCTTCTCCTCTTCTCTAATCCCTTCCTCTTTGCACCCGCCTTCCAAGCTTTTTTTCCTCGAGCACTTTTATAACCAGTCTCCTCCGCCGCCATTTTTCCAACTCTCCCGAGAATCGCGTTATATATTTCGACAGTTTTGGCAATCTTCGACCACCGAATGAATTGGTGCGATATTTCGAGCGGAACGTGACGAATATACAGTACAATCACACAACTGTTCAAACTTACGATCAGAGTATCTGCGGACAATTGTGGCTGCAGTCTCTTCGTACTGTCGACGATGATCGGTATGAATTTAAAGCCTGACGATGCGCCGTTAAGACTCAGTATTCGTTAAACAGTTTTCCCGACATGTCTATGACATTCACGCTGACTGGGCGTAGTAGTGTCCTCGCGGCACACTACCATAAATTTGAGCGACGGTGACTACGAGCTCGGTCTAACGAATTTTGAGACTTATCATATGATGCCGAACGTGAATTCTTCGAATAATAAATTTTATTTCGATGAAAATGACACGGAAATTACAATTCCCGAAGGATCGTACGAGATACACTCCATACATGAGTTTTTGAAACGTGCAATTTTACGGAAACGCTCGCGATGCGTGTTTCGCTTCGGCAATCGTATTGATAAACGCGGTGATATCCCGTCAGGAGAGGAGACCGTTCGAGCGAACGGTGACGAGGACGAAACTGTAGAATACTCGATAGTACTCCGTGCTAATTATAATGCGATGAATAGCGAGATCAGGTGCGCTTTCAGAGTAAACTTTAACAAACCCAACAACATTAAATCGTTATTGGGATTCTCGAATCGCATATTGCAGCCGAGACAGGGTATCAGTCGGACGTACCGATTAATATCATCAACGTAAACATTATTTGCATAGAGTGTAACGTGACCGCGGGTGCGTACAGTAAGGACAAACGCGTTCATACGATACATGAATTTTCACCGAGCGTGCCACCAGAATATAAGATATCGGAAAGGCTTGCGCAGATCATTTATCTGCCGATCATTGCGCGGAGCATTACGGATCTAACTATACGTGTCGCGGATCAAGACGGACGATTGCTCGATTCTCGAGGAGAAGAGATCATCATCAGATTGCACGTACGATGGCGACAAAATTAGCGTGCGATACATGAGATGCTCGTGTTGAACGACTCGAAGAAGAACGTGAGATATAATAATATCTTTACGGTACCGATTGATGATACCATCCGATCATCATCATTATCATCATCACCATTAGATTGCGCTAAAAAGACGAGAAAGAAGCTCAGCGCGTCAAACATTGAATTTTTACAATCTTTGGGCTTCGCGGTACGAAATATCTGAGAAAACATGACCGACAGCCTTAACATTGGAGGCGAGCCGGTCTTTGACGATCGTATCGTCAAAATCGAGACTCACACGTACAATCCGTACGCCAACACAACGTTTGAACACAGCGACGAGATACGAATACCCATACAACAACAGGATCTGTATACATTACCGTATGAGAGTTTTCTATACATTGAAGGAAAACTAACGCTAAACAAACCAGCTGAAGGATCTGATGTAACTCTGGGAAATAATTACATCGCGTTCATGTTCGATGAGATTCGATACGAACTCGACGATGTGGAGATTGATCGTAACAGAAATGTGGGAATAACTAGCACACTCAAGAATTATGTAACGATATCATGCGATAGAACCGTGATTATGAGGAACGCCGGCTGGGATGCGCAGACTAATGCGACTGGATACTTTAATTTTTGCGGATTTCCGTGTCTGCGTGGCGGAGAGAGAGTGGAGTTTTGAGTGTGCTCGTGGGAAAATGCATGAGGTGCAGGATTTGGGAGGAAGACAAAAGGTTAGAAGGAAAGAGAAGGAGGAGCGGAGAGAGAAGTCCAGATGAGAATGAAGGGAGAGAAGATGGTCAAAGGAAGAAGATTTTAGAAGGAGTAATGGTTCTATGAGCATTTGGAGGTTAGTACAGATTAAGAGAGAAAGTGAAAAGGAGGCATATGGATAGAGAGAGAGAGAGAGGCGAAATGAAGAGAGAGAAATGGTATATTGACGAGAAAAAGGACATACAAAGCAAAACAGTGAGAAACTTCGATAAAGGGCAAATACTGTTGAGGAGAGGATACCGAGAGATGGCGAGAAAGGTACGAATTACAGGATCGAGCACATGGAAATCGTTGGGGAATACGAAGACACGGAAATAGTACGCAGGGAAATAGTACGCAGTAGCACGTTGTGGGTAGTGATTGAGAGTAAGGTTGGGTACAGTAAACGTGATAAAGCAAGTGGAGGACTGCGGAGGAGGTAGAGACAAGGAAAGAAAGAGTGGAGTGAAGAGAGTGGAGGAGAGATGAATCAAGCGTGAAAGGGGAAAAGCGTGGTGGAGCGGTAAAGGGTCAAGGAAGGTGTATAAGAGGAGGACCTGTGCGGGAGGAGGGAAGCAGGGGAAGGTTAGAAGGCGGACAGAGACGGATAGAAGAGGATGGAGAAGAGAAAGTGGACGGAGGATCTGGTGGAGGAGCTGAGGAGCATAAGAAAGGAAATGAGAGGGTTAAAGAAGAAAATAAGATGGAGGAGAGAAGATAAAGGGGGGGGGGGAGCAGTGGTGATGTTGGATAGGAAGAGAGGGTCAGAGAAAGGCGAATTGGAGAAGAAGATAGAAGGGTTAAGTAAGCAGGATAGAAGAGAATTGCCAAGGAAAAAGGAAAAAGGAGGGGGAGAAAAAGCAGGATTAAGTGAAAAGGAGGAAAAGGAGAAGCTAAGAGAGAAGGTGAGCAGAAGGTGTGAAAAGGACGAGGAATGTACGGGCAAGAGAGGTGAAGAGATACGGAAAGGGATATCCGCGGAGAGAGCAGAGGAATCAAAGGAGAGTGACTACAGGAGCGACAGAGAGGAAGATAAAAGACTGATGGGAGACACCAGGATGGGAAGAGCGGAGAGAAATGAGGGGAATGAGATGAGAAGGGAAAGAGAGAAATGCGAAAAAGAGAAGTGGAGATCAGAAGAAAAGAGAGGAGAAGGAAAGGTATCTAAGAGAAAGATGAAAGGAAAGGAGAAAGGTGGAAGTAAAGGAGGAACTGGCAGTGAAAGTGAAGGTTCGGAAGAAGGATGGAGCATGGTGAGAGAGAGAAGGGAAAGGGAAGATCGGGACAGAAGGGACATGAGATGGAGGAATATGATCTGGAGAGGAGTGGATGCGAAAGAAAGAGCGAGGATGGTCACGTTAGTGATGGAGGAGACTCTGGATAGGAGAGTGAAGACGGCAGGGATATATTAGAGAGAGAAGGGGAAGGAGGAAAGAAGGTTCTATTGAGAGGTGGAAGATGAAGGGGATAGAGAGGAACTTTTGGAAATGAAAGGCGAAAGAAGGAGGAGATGGAACATCGGTATGGACGAGGATCTAACAATGGAGGAAAGGAAGCTGAGATGAAGGATGGTGAAGACAAGGGAAGAAAGAAGGAAAGGCAGGAGCACATTGGTGGACAATAGAAGATTATGGATAGACGAAAAAGAGTGGAAATAGGATGAGGAGAGGAAAGTATGGTGGGAGAAGAATGTAAGAAGGTGAAGCAGGGAGCAATTAGGAGAACGGGAGGCGTTTGAAGACGGAGGTATATTGCAAGACGGTGAAGCAAGGAGTGGGAGAAGAAAGGGAGAAGTATGGCAACAGCAACGGGCACTGAGAGGAACGAGAAGGGAGGAGGAGATACGAGAGGAGAACGGGGAAACGAGGAAGGGGAGGGAGTTGGTAGAAATGTAAGCCGTATAGGCTAGATCGGGAGAGAAGAGTGATGGTGTAGCAATGTAAGAGTTTGTAATCCCAAGAGGATCAATAAATCTTATCTATCTATCTATCTACTTTAATTTTTGCGTACCACTCTACATGTTATTGGGATTTTGCGAAGATTACAAACGCGTCGTGATTAACGCTTGTCATGAGTTGATTTTAATACGGTGTGGCGAAAGCTACACGTTATATTGAACGAGGTCAACAAGCTGTCGATGCTGCGCGCATTGGAAAGCGGACAATACCTCAGCATGGGTTTTCGCTCGTGGGATCTGTACGAGTTTCCGCTATTGCAGCGTACAACCAAACATTCGTGGGCCATTAAGACCGCGACTCAGCTGGAGAAGCCGCGATACGTTGTTTTCGCTCTACAGACAGGCCGGAAAAACGTCATGTCTGAAGATACGAGTCGATTCGACGACTTCAAATTGAACAACGTGAAACTTTATCTGAACTCGGAATGTTATCCGTACAACGATATGAACTTAGATTTCGATAAAAACAGATGGTCGATTCTGTACAACCATTTTCTGCAAAAATTATTACGGATACGAGTATCTCGAGTCGAGTCTCACCGTCACGCAGTTTCAACGGTCCGTTCGTGATCATCGATTGTTCTCGACAAAACGAATCGGTCAAGAGCGCAACCGTGGATGTCAGATTAGAATTTGAATGTAAGGAGAACGTGCCGATGAATACTACTGCGTACTGTCTCATCATACACGATCGCGTGATTCAATACAATCCGTTGATTGTATTGAACCTAACCAATGTGGTGCGCAAAATCATCTAAGTGGGGGATAAGACGATATAAAACCTATAATGCATTAGGATCAATCGCAGTTTTCTTCTCAACGTGCTGATATGAAAAAAGTTATGTCCGTACCAACGTTCGTGGACTTGCAAGGATTCCTCGTCGGGATGAAATTTGTCGTAAAGGAGGTGGCGGTGCTGAGAAAGGGGATCATTCTGGCGCATTATATTTACTTAATATATTTAGTATATATTTACATGCCCCATACCATGGAATCTTTTCACAAGATCCGACAAATCATGTGCTTCTTGGCTGATTGCGAATCACCATGGATTACGATGGCAAGACGGAAACGTGCCGTACAACATGGCTAAACGTTTGATTACATCAGCCATGCTTGATACAGAAGAGGATGACGAGACGCCGACTCTCGTGTACATCAAGGGATGTCAGAAACGAGAATGGTTGATGGATTTGCTTGAAAACTATGAGAGAGAAAACCTGATTATCGAGACTTTGGATGCTGATTATGAAGATATTGATTCTTTAAATAATCTAGATGTTGCTAATACTATAAGATGTGGAAAACATGTTAAGAATTGCGCATAATATATTAAACATTACATATTAAACATTACATAATGTATTAAAAATATTTAACTGGTAGTCGCAACGTCGAAAAGAATTGCGATATTTTTAAAAATAAAAATATGTAAACATTATTAATATGTTTTATCTCTTATTCTCCCCACTCTTTTCCTTGCGAGTCGTTTTTAAGAATTTTTTTCAATTGGCTGTCTCTCCCTTCTCTTCAATTTCTGAGTCTTCAATTGGCTGTCTCTCCCTTCTCCTAAATTTCAAAGCATTAATCTCCCACCACATCATACTTTTAAAAAATAAACGTATACTCGGTTTTATATGATCAGTGTCACGTCAACCGCTCTACTTTTCATAACCGTTCTACTTTTCATAACCGAGAGACAAAATGTACTCCGCTGAAAAAAAGCAGCAATAGTGGTAAACGCTCCGCTGAAGGAAACAGCAATAGTGTTAAATGCATGAATTATTATGTTCCTTGAGATGAAATTAAGTCGTACAAGAAACCGCTTGATTCGTAAGTATCACAAAATGTTTCATATATTTTTTATATATGTTTTTTACATACTTTTCCATATTTAATTGTATTCTTTTTTTTCAGACGTGATAAACTTTGTCGTATACCACGAATTTTGGTACGCAGATTTGCATTGACGCGCACGGCGTATAAATACTTGAACATTGGAATCAGCGTGGGACCTAAGTCCTTTGTAGAATTACATCTTGGCGATATCCGAAGAAATCACAAAATACTACCTCATGAAACGTGGGAAATATTCATCAAAAGACGTGTCGATATTGAGCGATTCCTGCAGTCGAATACATCTTCTTCGCTAAGAATTGAATATCTAGTAATGGAACATGTTAAAATACATGATGCAAGTGTTGTTAAACTTACAGTAGACGATTCTTGCTTATACATGAAACCAGCAACTATATTATTTTTATTCGAACTTGAACATTACGTAAATCATGAATATTTAAAATTGTATGAGAATACAGAAGACGTAAATGCGAGCTTTGATCAATTTGTTCGGTGTTTGCAAGGTAATATGCCTAGTGTCATGAGAGAAGATGCAGTCAAAATTTTGCGCGACGTTTGTAATAAAACATCTATTATAGATTGCGAATTAGTAGCTTATGCTGTGGATGAACTTTTGTGTGAAACCTTGAAACGAGGTGATGTATAGTAATATAAATAAATGTGTTAAAAGAAAATGAAAAAAAATGATTATCTATTTCTTTCGCTTCCCTTCCTTGCATATAAGATAGATAATACCGCTAATAGATATAACCGCGGCGCGACCGGTGGACGAGGGATAGCGCGAGGCGTTCGTAAAGCAGTGCGATAGAGAGGGATAGCGCGAGGCGTTTGTAAAGCGATGCGTTAGAGAGGAATAGCGCGAGGCCTTCGTAAGGCGGTGCGTTAGAGAGGGATAGCGCTAATGGCTGCATGCATGTAAAAAATTATATTAATATTAAAAAAGACATCTCCTTCTTTCCTTTTCTCGTCTTTTGTTTATACCTGCGCCGATAAACTATTATTCCTAGAAAAAAATTCTCAACAATCAGACTGCACGTGTAATAGATGCTATTTGTTTACAATAAATATAGCAGCCGGACATCGGCACTCGTCTTTGAAATATGTCCGCTCCCGCGATAAGCGTTCCCTGCCCGCTATAAACATCCTCTGCCCGCGCGATGTTATACTCCCCCGCGCCCACAAATTCCCCGCACGGCTTCCTCTCGACCCGCACCCTCCTCAGGGGACCAGCGTTAGAACTCTCATAATATTCCTACTCGAAATCATGACTTTTGATCATGGATTCATAATTCCATGGCTAAATTATCAAGTCTGTATGTTCTTGCGCTCTCACTGAATTTTTATTTTAAAGAGTTAAAGTCAATTTGTCAAGTAAGTAGTGTTCCTCTTACCAAATAGAAGGGGAGGAAAAGTGATGCAACGATGCATCTTCCTCCATTATTATCCAACTATCAGAAGTCTATCGCCTGGCGAACATCAGTCAGGCACAAAAAAATTATAACATAAAGTCATAAAAATAGAAAAGGCAAATGCGACAATTTAATTAATTTTTTAATGTGTTTCTACGAGGTTTCGGTGTTTGGAAATTGTTTTCTTTAGTTGTCTACAAAGGGCATAGCAGGATAAGTATGTGTGTGCTTCCCCCGCACAAATCTTGTCGAGATTTTTACCATAAGTTGGCAGTGATGTAAGAATGAAATCTGCAAAAGATTATATCTCAAAAAAATTTTATATGGGAGTTATGGGGGTAAAATCGAAAATCGAAAAAACGAATTTTCTCTTCAATGGATGAACCGATTTTAACAAAAAAAAATATGTTATGGGGTTTAATGGTGTTTGAAGAAATGATGTTTGAAGAAAATTATTAAATCTTTTTTCGAAAAAAACCGGTTGAAAAAAATTTCAAAATATTTTCGAATTTCTTTTTATGGGATGTACTTGAGGTACTACTACCATTTTTTACTAAAAAAATCTTTGACTTATCTAGTATAACATATTTAATTTTCAAAATAATCGGAAAGGTATATCATAGTTAAAAAATTGAAAAGTTTGAGCGTGCCGCGTACGGTTTGCCGGTCGAACAACGGGTATGCAGAGCACCACAGCATTCATTTGTCACTTGAACTGTTTTTACGATTTTCAATTGTTTTTTCTCTCCCGTCGTTTCGTTTTCACATTCATTTGTTTTCCTGTTGGAGGAATAGGGGTTATATGTAATATTCTTACTCTTGAAGTAAGTTATACTGTTTATTGCGTTTTCTCGGTACTCTCGCAACATTTATTGTATTTTTCGATCTTTGTATGTTTCTTTTGTGTAAAGTTCAGGCTTATAAGTAACATTCTTTAGTTTTGTTTTACTTCAATTGTTTTAAATGCTCATTTGTTTTGATAATAGATAACACTCATTTCCATTCGTTGATCTATCACTATAACTAAACATTGCATGTTATGATTTTTTTATATTTCGAATCATAAAACTAGTGATTTGGCGGAAAATCGCAACATCGCTCGAATAATCATTATTTATATTTCTTTCACTTTTATGCAACTAGCATCTACAATATTGACACTTACTTTTTTGCGTCTCATTCGTTTTTTTTTCCAAAACACACCTTCCTTAATGTTCAGTATATATGGAACATTTTTACTCCCTATATTAATTTCGTATAACGTTTATTAGTTTGTTCATATCAGATTCACTACAACAGTTCGCGAGACTCCGTTACACTTATATTAGACTCGGTTACATACACATGCTTATGTGAGAACAACCCCTCCCCCCCTCCAAAAAAACTGCAAACGGTCTTCAATTTTTTGGTCTTCGCAATATATCTACACAAATTGAAAAATTATTGAAGAAATCGCCAGAGCTATGTCATTCACATCTAATATAAAGGAGGACAATAATAGAAAGTTTTGTAAGAGTCTTGAGATTGAAGATCCTGCCAAATCATATCTGCAATTATTGGAGACAAAGGTAAAATGACATGAATGTGTCAAAAATTTGTTTGTAAATTACATTATTGAAGATAAAATATGAAGAGATTAAAACCATTTCCAGAATTAATAAATTCAGCAAACGGAATATTTGTTTTGAAAGAAATTAAATTTCCTCTTCCTTTTATGCCATTAATAGCCAGATAAAGACGGACATTAGTAAAAAGAATGTTCGAGATTCTAACTATTCTCGATTAAATTCAAACGGTAGGTAAATCAAAATAAGAGCGAATACAAACAGCGTTGCGTTTAGCCAATTGTCGGGTTTCGCGTGCCGAATCTAACATTCAGTATTACTTCCGTGTTCATATCGCAGCTAAATAATCGCGCGCGATTCATATCATTTTAATTTTTTATAAAATCTCGATTCCATTAACTCGATTATAATAAATCTATTATTTCTTTTTGTTCTATCTAAAGTCTTTACTTTCTGCGTATGTTTGTCGCTCTTGTATTCATCGCCTAAATTATCGCATTAAAACAACACTCGCCCTGCCTCTCTACCGTTAGGCGAGTTAGTCAATCTAAGTCCGATAATCTGTTTTGCGTTTTTCTCACACTTATTTCACGTGTCTCGCGGATTGAGACATGAGAAACCATATCTGGCGCCCAATTTCGATTTTCGCAATTTTCGATAGGATTTCGTCACGACACGGAATTCCTATCATTCTGTTCCTACCTGGCATGAGTCTCTTCCTTTCTTTCGTGTTTTTGTCCATAACTACCCCGCATCTTCCGTTCGGCGAATTAACATTCGTTCGTCGGTGCAAATTCGCGCAACGGAGAGATCTAAACGGCGGACGCTTCGGTTGTTTGGCCGCGACTAGGAGGGAAAAGTCATCGCAATATATATGGGATGTAACTAAAAAAACATACATAGAACACACCATTAGATACAAAATGTGGCGAATCGTCAACATCAAATATAAAGCGCATACCATATAAGAGCGCGCGAAGCTCCTGGCGGGAAGCGAAAATCCACGCGCTAATCACATACCGCGCGCACGTTATAGCCCACGCGCTAAGCACGTGCACAGCGGCTCAGATAGTCGAATACCTAGCCGCGAGGCAATTCGGGAGAATCGCAAACTCGCTATCAGGAAACAATCAACATAGCTTATAAGACAGCGAGACGACAAGATAAATCAGTCTGCTCATACTTTTGAGAGCGCAAGCACTGATCCGTGAGCGCGATTCTTTTGATATCCGCTTAAAGCGCCGTACTGTTAAACAGTATTCACACAGATCAGTCTTCGAAACCATTGCCACCTCGTTCACCAGAGATAGAATTATGGCACAAAGAGGGCAAGAATAATACTAACATCCTCTAGACAAACGAAAGATGGGAACCGTAGACATTATTCCCGTGGACCTACAGCATTGGAATCGCCTGCACGCTTCACTCGGCTTCCATAGAGCCTCCTCATAATTTGGGAATTCCGGATAAGATGCTATACCTCGCCATCGTATCCGGGGAACATGCCGACACTTCTGTCTCCATTGGAGAGAACTCCTCCTAGGAAAAGCACACAGAGGAGCAACAAACCACGGGAGTAAGCTACGCAGACGCAGTCCAGCATCCTTCCTTTCTAACGCAGGAGCAAACAACTTAGTCTTTGGATTCCGACTGGGAGAAGGCTATGACGACCGTTACAATGCAGACGGAGACACCATCCGAAAGCAGCAAAGCATAAACGCCGCAAAACATTCAAACGAGCTAAGTCCCGATTACACTGAACACCACGCCCAGTATCTCTTGCCGGGAGAAAATCCTGTCATTAGAGTAGTCGCCAGGAGTGGCGCAATCGGTTCTTTTCAAGGCCACACAAATTTTTATACTTGTAACCAAAATATACTTATTGTACTCATACATAGAAATCTTACTTTCGATTAACATCCGTTTCTCGAACATATTCAAGCAACATTCACACAAAACATCAGATAGGACAACAATCCAAATCGAAAAGTCCTGAATTATTTTTTGATCTAAGTTTTCTTTTCGTTATCATATGATATTAAAGTTTAGTAATCAGCGCCTGTTTTTATAGCAGAAAGTCGTCTCGTTACTCCGACTTTGCCGTATCTTCCTTGTTTTCTGCTGTTTTCTGCTAACAAAAAAAACTCAAAAAATGGTTCAAAATTTTTCGATTTGGATTGTTGTCCTGTATCTGATGGTGTGCTCTATGTATATTTTTGCAATTACATTCTGTATGTATATGCAGGGTCTGGCGTCAATCACATCACCCGTCGGGTGCTGGTAGAGCAGGTAAAACTGAGGAGAAAAGTCTTGTATCATTTTTTTGTACAACGTTTAATAAAAGAATTATTATTAAGTAAATGGCCATTTATTGCTGATCTTTAGCCGCCCACACATCAGTGAGTCGCGCGCTTGGTGATGTGCGTGAACATTCAGCTGTGACAGCGCGACTCACTGACATGCACAAAGATCAGCGATGATTGACCTGACTTTACTCAATAATAATTCTTTTATTAAGCGTTATGCAAAAAAATGGTAAAAGACTTTCCTGCTTGGTTTAATCCCCTCTATCTGCACATTACGGATGGGGCGATTATTGTCAACCACCCTGTATATCTTATTATAACACGTTCTAACGTTAAAGTAATATATATATTTCTAAATTATTAAAATTTTATTTTTATTTATTTAAAAAATTTTTTAAAATTTTTTAATTTTGTGCTTTGTAATTTACGGAATTTGACTTAAATTTTTTAATAGAAATTATTTTATTGAGCTATAGAGTATAAAAAATACATATATATAAAAATACAATAATTTTAAAAAACAATCTATTTTTCTAAAGCAAAGAAGAGAAAAATTTTTTTAATCTACTGATAACACGTTAAAGTTGAGAATTCAAACTTTAAAATTTAACTTTATAAACTTTTTTATTTTTTTTACGGTCATTTTTCACCGAGTTTCATTGATTTGAAAATAGCTTTTAGCGTATGAAAGACGTTTCCTATTTTTGAGTAATGTACAAGGTACCCGGTAACTGTTGACATTCAAAGTGTGAAGGTAGATTAGGTCAAACTGAAAAGAAAAGTCTATTTTTCTATAATACTTAATAAAGGAATTATTATCGAGTGAAATCTGGCCTATCATCTTTAGCCGAGCGCACTTGAGCTGCGCGCCTAGTAGTATGCGAAAGCGCTTCGCTCTTACGGCGCATCACTGACGTGTGTCCGGCTAAAAATCGGCTCTAATTGGTCAGATTTTACTCAATAATAACTCCTTTATGAAGCGTTATAGAGGAAAATAGTATAGGACTTTTCTTTTCAGTTTGATCCAATTTACCTTCACACTTCGGGTATGTCAATATTTACCGGACACTCTATATATTAAAAAGAAAATACACGAGTATATACAATTAATTATAATAACAATTATATGCTCATCATATTCCAATCAATTATGTATCAGAGAATATGATAACCATAGATACATAATTTTTAGAGCTGCAGGATCCCATAATAATTTTATTACCTTTCGTGTGCAGGTAAAACAGATGAAACTGAGGAGAAAAATCCTTTACCATTTTGCCTAATAATTATTGAGAGATTAATTAAAAAAGATCACATAATCAAGAACTAATTCGCATAAGTATAAACGCGTAGCGAGAAGAGACAATGTAAAAGTTTGCGATCGCTAGACGCGCAACAAATTTTTAAAAGGAGTGCTCTACAAATGACAACGATGAGCGGTGCATAACATTGGACTCTCTATATCTTAACAACCATATATCAATGGAACCTTTCTCGCTGCGCACTAATATTCGCGCGCATTGTCCGATTTTTTTTAGTTCATTTCTTAATAATTATTGCAAAAATCGCAAAATGGTAAAGGCCTTTTCTCCTCGATTTCATTTTATCTGTACACAAGTGATACGTTATTATGAAACATTTTCATATGGTTATTATGGGTACATATTATATAGGACATTGGGTACATGTTATGGGTATATATTATATAGCACATTGCACACACACGCGCGCGCCATGCACATGCACTCACATGCATGCATATACACCCCTTACGGAAAAAACACTCAACAGAACACTCAAAATAATACTCAATTTGAGTGTTATTTCGGACACTCAACTTGAGGATAACTCTCAACTTTCTTTCTTTAAGCGTTACTCTTAAGTTGAGAATAACACTCAAGTTAACTTTCGAGTTGAGGATAACACTGAAGTTGTTTTTTTT
>JBCEZX010000005.1:1112410-1128573 GCA_039654345.1 Cataglyphis cursor
CTTAGCCGTCGCTCGCGGCACTATCCGTCGCTCGCGGTGTTATCCGTCGCTCGCGGAACTGTATTTCACTATTATAATTTTGACTGTCTTAGCACTTGTAATTATTTATTGTTTAAATACAGACGTTTTTTGCATCACGCAACTTTGACTATTTTTTGCACTCGCACGCACCCGTCACTTTCACAAGTTCACTCGCGCACAAAAATAATAAAAATACTTTTTCACAAAAATTAATGTACTGTTCTTGATCAAAAATTATTGCACTCGTTGATAATGATACGGATCCAATCCATTCTGCCGTAGAATATGGTGTACTATATATCACGAGAGACCAAACATCTTATAATTAGCTACACGGTGTATCAGAAGTTCTCCTCGAATGTTTTCAGGATTCTCTCCTCTTCATTTATATGATAATGCAGCGTTTGGTCGATTCAAAGAAAAACTCCTGTTTCTCTGGCGCGTCGGATACATCTCAATTATCTTATGGTCGGGATATCGCTCACGCTCAGGGAATCGCTCCGCGTAAAAACGAACCGCAGCACGAGCGTTTTCTCCTTCGTATGCGACATCGCTGGGCAATAAACGTATGGGCGAGAATAACAGCAAACTGAATCGTAATAAATTTACTTAAATTAAAGAATTTTCTTTGGCAGCTTTAACAAACTTTCTCTCGGCGATTTTCAGATCGGTCCTTACTTCCTACCGCCACGCTTAAATAGAGAAATATACTTAAATTTTCTCCAAAATGAATTACCAGTTTTGCTCAAAGATATTCCTCTCCATCTAAGAACAGAACTCATTTATCAACAAGACGGGGCTCCTGCGCATTTTTCGCGTGGAGTACGCGAATTTTTAAATCCGCATTATCCAAATAGATAGATGAGTCGAGGTAGCCCAATCATTTGACCGGCGCGATCGCCAGATCTCAATGTGCTCGACTATTTTGTATGGGGTCATATTAAAAATTTAGTCGAGCACAGGCTGATGGCACGGAAGTTGAAGTACGAGAAGCGAATCTCGCAGCTTTTAACACCATCATTCCGGAAATGGCGTATCGTGCATCGTATCACGCGATATTTATCGACGATAGCTCTGTATTCAATGATTATTTTCCAAACTATTGTGACTCCAAAACAATAACTAAATGAAATTGTTTTAAGAGAATCTCTTACTAAATATCTGAAATAAAGTGGTTGCTCTAATTTCCGAAAATTTTGAGATAACAGGCTAAATTTTTTTATATGAATAGAGTATCATTAAAGGTTGATTGGTATTGTACTAGGATTGGTGAAGGGATTTATTTTTTATAAAATTTTGAATTTTTCTGAAAAGATGTTCTAACTTCCGCAAAATGTTAGATATCGGTCTAAATATTTTAATATAAAATAGAGTATCATTAAAAAATGGTTGGTATTGAATTTAATTAGAATTGCTGAAACGGTTTATTTTTTATGAAATTTTGAATTTTTTGATAAATGTTTGTGCACTAACTTCTGCAAATTTTTGAAATATTAGACTAAATTGTTTTACATGAATAGGAGCGAATCATTCCTCAGATGTGTTTATAATTACGATTAATGATATTATAAAAGGAAGGAAATAAAAGTATGAGGAAGCAATGTGCAAGTTTCTAATTTGCACAATTTTTTACTTGTTTTATTTGTATTTATTATTGTATGTATATTATTCAAAAAAAATTTTTTAATCAATATTTGTAAGGTGAAATAATATAAGAGATAATTACCGAAAATCTCTGGAAACAAGTAAAAAATTGTGCTTGCAAAATTAGAAACTTGCACATTGCTTTCTCATAATTTTATTTCCTTTTATAATATTAATAATCTTTTTTCAGAAAAATTCAAAGTTTTATAAAAAGTGAACTCTTCCATCAATTCTCATCAAATTCAATATCAACCATTCTTTAATGATATTCTATTCATGTAAAAATATTTAGCCCGATATCTCAAAATTTACGGAAGTTAGAGCTATCACGTCCTTTTTGTGCACATAAACATATACGGACATTTTTAAAAATATGTTTTTTCGACGTTTTAAATCATTCTAAACAGTTTGGCATCAAAGTTTGAAAAAAAAATTTTTCACAAAAACAAAGCTTTAACAAAACGAAAGCAAAAAAAATAACAACAAGTGGCCAATCTGCTATAAAAATAAATAAATAAAAATACGAAGACCAATTAAGCTTCTTGAATAATTTCTTAAAAGAACGCGATACTGTTTCTAATGTAACAAGCAAATGTGGAAACACAAGAGATTCCATTTGACAATGCAGATGACAGTAACGAAATCGTGGCTAAAACATTTTCTAATGAAGATAACGAAATTACATAGGAAATATTTGATCATGCAAAATGTAATTCCATGTCTTTGATTAGGCAACAAAGCAGGCAAAAAAGATCAAAAGTTCCAGAAAGTGTTGCATTTATTTTAATGAATATATAGTAAAGAAAAATGAAAAAAAGACATTTTACAAACTGTTTTACACTCTATTACGCTTTTTTTAATGGACTTGCTCCCATTCTTAAAAATCTCATCCATATTCTCTTAATATAGCAAAAAGCAAAATTTTTTCAATTGTCCAGGATATTGAATTAAATGAAATAATGCAACAAAAACAATTGCAAGCAAATAATAATAGTATAATAATAATAATATTATTTGAGCACTCTTGACTATTATTCTGCACCATCCATCATCTCCCATCTCCTATCTCCCATCCACTATCTCCCATGCTATCTCCCATATTATCACCGCCATCTTCATCATCGATGCATCATTACATTTCCCAAAACCTGCATTATGTTCAACATTTTTTCAACATTTTACTTTCCCTTCAATTCTAACTTTCTTACAACAATCTCAACCAAATATGCAATATAACTCTTCAGAAGCATCAAAATAGTAACACACAACTTTTTCTTTAATTTTGGAAGTTTATTTTATTTCAGCCATATCTTAAATATTTTATTGGTAAATATTCACATAGGGTCACCATCTTCAAAAGTCAATGACCTTGACATATATTGTCAAGATCTTGACCCTGAACAGCATTTAGAAGGTTTTAGCCGTCGCTCGTTGTTTATTAAAAAGTTATTAACAAAAGAATTTCCATGAATTATATGCAATTTTCAGACAACATGTATGTTTTATAATATAAATCTCTACTAGATTTATTCATTTTGCGATAAACGCGAAATAAGATTTACGAATCGTTTAAAGCACAGGCCGATATGGGATGGACCTCGCTCCGTGCAGAAAGTTGCGACCCATGTGAAATCTTGCTTCGCATTAAAAATTGTATGCGCGGAAACAGTGTGTTTCGTCCCTCCTACGGGGGGGGGGGGCTCCACTATCATTAAACTAGACACATTGGTTTGGATTGAACCTCGCTTTGCGTGAAAACTTGTAAACCTATCTGGAACCTCACTTCGTATTAAAAAGTGTATACGTAGAAACAGTGTGTTTCGCCCCCCCCCCTACGGGCTCCTCTATCAAAAAAAAAAATAGACACATAAGGGTTTGAGTTTAACCTTGCTTTGCGTGGAAAGAAAGTTGTAAACAACGTTCTCTTGTTGAACAGAGTATATATGAATTCTACATATAATTTTTCGTAAGGGAAGGTAGGGCAGGGAGAGAAGCTCTACCTTCCCCCACGCCTATAGGCGTTCGATTTAGCACACATAAATGAATGAATCTAGTAGAGATTAATATTATAAAATATACATATTGTCTGAAAATTGCATATAATTCGAGGAAATTCTTTTGTTGATAACTTTTTAGTAAACAACGAGCGACGACTAAAATCTTTCAAATATTGTTCAGGGTCATGACCTTGACAACATATGTCAAGGTCATTGACTTATGAAGATGGTGATCTTATGTGAATATTTACCAATTATCGTTTTTGGATGCACTTCGTGAACCTATTTTAGAGTCCATTTTGCAGAAAATTTGAAATTTTCCTTTGTCCTTTATTAGCACGAAAAATTCAGTTTGAAGGTTGGCGTTGTGTTATCCGCATTTTCTTAGTTGCTGGAAATGCTGCAGATATTCTCGGGACCACCTACCAGAAATTATTGCACATTTTAGATATCAATTGTCAGCGCGCGATTTGTTTAAGAGAATCCGGAGGAAGGTTTCGATCAGGAAGTGTTCCGGCGTGAATGATGCCATGTCTGTTGAATCCGCACTCAACGGATGGAGGTCTTGAGTTAAAATACACTTATATATATAATATAATATTCACTATATTAAGATATACTACATATAATTATTTATATATATATATATATATATATATATATATATATATATATCCACACGAGATTTCAGAGTTGAGTAAACTTATGAGGCTGAGGCCGAGATAAGATCCGTTGAAACGGTTCTCTTTAGGTGAGAGTGAGCCATATAGCAGAGCACGATATTTCAGAAAAGGATGAAAGAGGTAATCGTTCCTATATTATCAACATGGATGGACTGCCTTCACGGGATTATGTCATTTCATTTGACAAATATGATGACACGCCATTTCTGTTTCAATATCTATTTAGAATTGCCGAGACGGATAGCATGATATATTCTCATTGCAAGGATGGAGAATCAGACTCTGCAGAACATATTCTCCAAAGTTGTGCTACATAGATTGTGGAAAGGGAGGAACTCGAGAGGACGGAGAGTATCCATCCTGATAGTTATAGCGAATCAATTAAAGGATCCAAGGAAATCTGTCACACTTTTCCAGGTTCACTGAAAAGAAGAAAAAAAGAAAAGGAGAGCCAACTTGCATCAAATGAGACATCGTTCTTGAGTCCGCTCCACCGTACTTGAATTGGCTGCAATGTCCGTGAACTAGCGACATTAGCGCACGAATATGAATGAGGAAAAAAGACGAACTCTTTATAGGAAGACCCTGCGCGCGGAACGAATACAACCTGATTGATCATGCTAATCGGATGATTAATCTCCATAGTGAACGGTTTTAATGTGGAGCTGGATAATAAAGCATATGCGTTGTCAGGAAGACTATCCAGTTGTCATACTGTGATACAAGTTTTTCCCATGCTAGTATTTTTCAGAGGATATCTCAATGTTCGCGACGACGCCTGCCGTTTCTCCAATGAGACTGGCTTTCAAGTACTGAAGTTTCTGAGTTGGAGTAAGTCTCTCCACGTCATGGACCAACAACTTGAATAAGTCCTGAAAGCCTTTCTATGCTCGCTGTCGAATGTTGGTAGATTGATCTTAAAAAGCTGTAGCTGTTTTGGCACTGAACTTGCATCAATCTTTTGCCTTCTCCGTCAAATCCAAAATCTTTGTGGCCGAGAAAAAACGAAAGCAGAACTTTGAGGTAATATAGTTGGCTTCCGTCGCGGTGTAGATATTCTGCTTCATACTCTGCTTCGTACTTTAAAGTCTCCACCTATTCATATTATAGGATGATATCGTTTGTATTCAAAAACCACATCCAATATGATACTTGAAGCGGGTAATGAGACATGCATGCATCATCTTTTCTTTTTTCTTATTGAGATTCTTTCAAAATCGTTGATGTATCCAGCAGTAATTAGTTATTTTCTAATTGCTAATATCAATCGCAAAGTACTAGGCGATGAGGTCGATTGTAGAACAAAGCGCGCGTAATCGGTGGTTAGGCATGCGTACATGACACCAACGCTCGATCTGATGGGTGAAGCAAGCGCGGAGCGCGAGCGGTTGACACAATCCGTTGTCAGTTCGTGAAGTTCGCCTTCCGTCACCCTTTCAGCGATGACCCCTTGCGCGAATCCGCATTTGTTTAAATTCTTGCACACTGCTATATATTGATTGTGAGATTAAGCAATAAATCGTTACTTACTGTTTGTAAAGTCCGATTTGTATTCAAGAATCCGGCTCGCAGGATCAAAAATGTTGTTCAAAAAAGAAAAGAAGGGAAAGGCCACTAGGGGCCCAGACGCAACAATTATAGCGTAGTAAGCGAATAATATTTATATAGTTAAACGATGTTAATACATATATAATAATATAAAATTAATCATATATTTCGGTTTACTTTGAATCCTTATGAATGATATATAGATAATAAAAAGACCGCTAATAAATAAATAAATAACTTTAAAGTGAAGTACATAGTGAGGAATGCAACGTAATCAATTACACACATATTTTGTTACAATGTACCTGACAATGCTGTTACGTCCAAACTCAAGGAAGGATAAGTCAATGGAAGGATTGTCTTTTATTGTTCCGAAATTATATGCCTTGGCGTTCGGAATTGATTCGAACGAAATTGCAGAAAGTAGGTAAACCGGGTCGCTATTACGGTTATTCGGATGTTAGTTCGTTAGTCCCTTTTTAGTAAGAGAATTTAATCTCCTTTACGCGGGATGGGATGAAGTGCGATCTTTAAACTAAAAATGAGTAGAGGTTGATAAAGAGTTATTTAAATTAATATAAAATATATTTTATTCATACTAAAATAAATGAGTTTATAAATATACAAATAAAATAAGTTTATAAATATACGATTAAAACAAATAAAATACATTGAGAGTTGAGAAATAGATATGTGTAAGTTTGTGTGCGTTTATTTATTCGGGGATGTTATAATAAGTTTGGACAGCATCAGTTAGAGTGATGAGGAAAGGATTTTATCGTTAATGTTATAATTCTCTGACTGGTCATTATAATATAATTTAATTAAATAATAAATAAGAATAAAAAGAATAAATAAAATAAATAAATAAAAAGGTAAACACGTGAGTGAGAGTGTAGAGAAAATTAAAGGATTATTAAGTAAGGGAATGGATTTTTAAATTATGATATTAATATTGGTAGGAAGAATCGGCTTCAAGAACCAGAAATTTATTACAGAAAGTCTGAATCTTTTTTTCAAAGTCATCTGTCTTTGAGAACTAAAGAGAAGGAGAAGATGTATCGCCGAGGACGAGAGAATATTCGGGGGAGTAAAAGGAAGGAGAATAAAGGGGTAAACTAGGAATAACAAAGTTGTGAATGTGTGTGTATATTGTTTATGAGTTAAGATTATTGTTATTATTAATGGTTTAACAAAAATCTAAATCAGTTTGCGCTCGAATCTTTCGAGTCTTGCAACGGATTTGATATGGTATGATGGATTATAAATTGTAAACTTTCCCCGATTTGGTTTTTATTCTTTTGATATTAGGAAAAGTGGTTTGATGACGAAAACAGTACGCTGGTTGGCAAGTTTTGGTTGCAGGTCTAGCTTGACGGATGCTGCCGATTGAAGACACTAACTCAGATAATTAACTCGCAAACTAAACACAAGTGACTTAGAATCAAACGCAAAATAAGACTTGCAGAAGAATAATAATTGTGCTTGAGATTTATGAGTTCCCTTTTTATAGCTCTTTTTTGAGGGTGTATTCTACTTTTTAGAAGTGAAGATCTTCCAAAATTTTAACAAAATAGAATCATGCAGCATTGGGGATCCTAACGAATTAAAATTGTGCCAATGTGCTTGTTAAGCGGCTTGTTTCTCCTTTTTGTATTTTGTCTGTAGTGATCGTTAATTGGTGAGCCCGATATTGATTCCAAGATATTGATTCCTTGTACATGAATAACAAAGATCCTATTTTCTTATGATTATTTTTATTGCTGTTGACGCAGCTGTGTTGTTGGGTGTTTCGTTTTTATTATCTTGTCGGTGCCTTTTTATTTTTTTCGCCGGAAAATTTTACTATAAAGGATATCTACTGATTTTTTTTGTTATCTCGAAGAAATCGACATTGTTTCATCACCGAACTTCCTACGTCTTTCTCACTATTACTCGTAGATATATTTATGGTCTATTTATTGAATGATTTGTTTTTATCACCAATTGACGAGCATTGTCGCAACTTTGCGGAAGAAATCGTGAAGTCAGCAAGACATAACAATGCCATCAAGTGGTTCGCAAATAATTCGGCAATGTAATTACAATCGTATACAGACTTATGTACAAAGCCCGATTCTTCTTATTGACGATGTGATGAATCTTCGTAAAGTGAAGGTTTGTCAATGTAAATATTAGTTCTTCATGCAAATTATCAGCTGATATACCGCAAAGCGAAACTGAGCGAAAGGTTCGGTATCCGGTACAAGCATACAATGTTTGAGAGATCAAGAATGTAGAAGAAATAAAAATCAATGAAAGGATCAAAAGGTTTGCGAAATTTAGAGAAATATAACAAAATATCTAGTTTAAAAAAACGTAAAAAAAAAGAAAGAAAAAGCGGGTTACTTATATTCCAAAGACGATGCTGCCCATATGGAATAAAATCAAATCCGTTGTTGAATTTTAAAATTGGTATAAGTGAAGGTCGAAAATAAATTATAAACTTCTTTATAAGATGACTCAATATCAAATCAAATGAGCAAAAAATATGAGGATAGAGAATATGACCGGGTAAACATAAGAAATAATAATAAGTCAACACATAGAATAAGAAACAAAGAAAAAAAAGAAAAAATAGCGGAAGGACAACAACATGGAACAACAAAAGATAAATTAGGAACATTTATGAATAATAAATAAGTAGGAGTGGTCTAAAAACATAGAGTCATCTTATAAGTTGATGCTATTTTTTGCTGTTTGATATACAATAGCATTTCAGATATATGATAGAAACACTCTTCGAATTTATTAAGCACATAGAAAAAAATTAAAACCTTACTCAGAAGTGATGGATAGTGTCAGAAATAGCAGGCAATGAATATAAATTTCTTTTTTTTCCCATCCTCTCAATAGTAGATCGTCATATCATTAAAATTACAAAAACTACTAATATGTTTGTCAGAGACCAACCGGATTTCATTATCACGCATGCTGTTAAAAGTAACGTAACAGTTAATTTAGGATGGTGTACATTCAAAAAAAAATGGAAACAGAAAACTTTTAAATAACAAAAATACTTATTTGATTGTTACCAGAAATCCTATTAAAAATAACAAAAGATCTTTGATTATTGAGATGGAAGAACACGATTATATATCTGCGATGAAATCAAAAATTGTACCTGAGCAATGGAGTGCTATCAAGACCGTACGCTATCCGCGTACGATCTCCCCAAAATTCACAAAAATAATCACCCTCTCTGGATCACTATTTCCTCACTTAACAGCCCTCTTTATGCCTTCGCATCTTTTTTGTATATCATCATTTTTAAAAGCATCCCGAAATTTCACAGTCACATAACAAACAGTTATGAGTTGATGAAGAAATTGAATTCCAGAACGATTGACGAACATCAACAACTGATTGCAGATATGATCTCTTATTCATTCTTATATATATCTATATATCTATAAATATGATCTTTTTATTCACGAATGTTCCAACAAAATTGGCGGTCAAAAGCATTGAGAAACGGTGGTACTATATATATTGAAAAGAATATTTTCATTCCTTACAATTAATTTCTTGTGAACATTCATCTGGTCCTTAATTCTACTTTTTTCAAATTCAACAAAAAAATTTATAAACAAACTTTTGACACTCTTATGAGTTCTTTTTTGTTCCCTATTTTGGCAGATATCCTTGATGATTTGAAAGATATGACTATCTCAAGACTTTCTATAGTCTGCCGATCTATTTTCGATACATGAACGATATTATCCTTGCAGCTCTTTTTTCCTTTTTTTCCACCACTCTTTCCACCATTACAATCTTTAATTACCTCCATAAGAAACCACATTTTATTACAGAGATAAGCAACAACAACAGCATCAACTTTCTTGATATTTCCATCATTTTAAAGAAAGGAGTCTTTATAACAGACTGGTACAGAAAGCCGATATTCTCAGAGAAATCTTTGAATTATTTTTCGCAGCATCCAATATATCATAAAAGAAGCATCATTGTGAGTTTGGTGGATCCGTCTATCACGTCCGCAATTTCATGAGAAAAACCTGACCGTCAACATTCTTTTATTTAACGACTATTTCTTTGATTTTATTTTTAAGACCTTTCATAATAGAATCAAATATTTGATTTACAAAAATGTGAGTCCTCCTCTTCTCTCTATCCTCTTCCTTCTCCTCTTTCCCTTTTTACAATCCCGTACGTAAGAGGTATCATTGAGAGATTATTGCCAATAATTAAAAACATTAATAAGTCTATGGCATATATGTGCGCCAATAATTTAAACAAAATCATTAGAATACACAAAGATTCTCTTCCAATTTTAAATCATAATAATGTAGTATATAATTGTTGCCTTATGTAGGATAAACAAGCAAACAACTAATTACGAGAATTAAAGAACATCGCCTCAACATAAACAGAGATATTTCTTTTCATTCAGTAATCACTGAACATTGTCTTGTAGGGCATGAATTTGATTGAAACAGAGTTTATACATGAAGAACCTTCGTATATCAAGAAACACATATCTAAAATGCTATATATATCCAATAGCAAAAAAATAGCATTAACCTATAAGATGACACTAGGCTTTTAGACTCTCTCTCCTACTTTCTTATTATTAATAAATGTTCGGAATTTATTTTTTGTTGCTCACTCCACGTTGTTCTCCTTTCGCTATTTTTTCCTTTTTTTTCTTTGTTTCTTATTCCATGTATTACTATTACTATTTCTTGTGTTTTTACGTGGTACTCTTTTTTCATATTGTTTTTACTCATTTGATATCAGAACTTACAGACAAATTTATAATTTATTTCCGACTTTCACTTGTACCAATCTTAATTTTAAAATTCAACGGCGGATTTGATTTTATTCTACATAGTCTAGTCAAATTAGCAAAAATAGAAAAAATAACCAGTAAAAAGCTATAAATTGGTAGAGACCTTTATCTTAGCATACTATTGAATATACTGAAAGTCCGGACCTCTATCTGCTCGATCCGCTATCTTGAAAAAAAGGTGCTCCAATTTAATTTTTTCCTCATTTCTCGATAATCGTTGATCCTATCATATTGAAGATTATTATAAAAAATAAAGCTCTATTAAATTCTCTATAAAAAAGATGCAATACATTTTTTTCATATCCTTAATAGTTTTTCTGTAATACACCGGTGAATACATAAATAATTTCTGCGCTGTACTTCTTAAATCTATGATTCTCTATGCTTTCAAAATATCAACCCTAGATAGAAGATTTTCAGTATGTTCAATAATATGCCAAAATAAAGGTCTCTACCAATTTATAGCTTTTTAACGGTTATTTTTTCTATTTGCTATATTTTGATCTAATTTGATTGAACTAACATGAGCAATTTCGTTTCTGGAATATAAATGATTCACTTTCTTTTCCTTTTTTTATGTTTTTTCCTTTAAGCCTTGATATCTCATTAGTGCATTTCTCTAAATTTCACAGGTTGATTCTTTCATTGACTTTTATTGCTTCCTGCTTTATTACTTATTATTTCTTACTTTCTTGATCTCCCAAACATTATATGCTTGTACCGAATACAAGACCTTTTCCTCAGTTCAGCTTTGCTGATAATTTGTATGACGAACTTACGTCAAACTAATATTTGCGTCACCGAATACGTTCGCCTTACGATGATTCATCACATCATAATTCAATAGAGCAATAAAAAGAATCAAGCTTTGTGCTTTGTGATGAATCCGTGATATACAATTATAATTAGATTGCCGAATTATTTGCGAATCACCCTATAGCATTGTAACAAAATATGTAAATTACGTTGCGTTCCTTACAATGTATTTAGCTTAAAGTTATTTATTTGTTTATGCGGGTTTTTTTATTGTGTATCATTGATAAGGATCCGAAATGGGTCGAAACGTATGAATAATTTTATATACTTAACACTATGTAACTAAATATTATTCGATTACTGTTATAATTATTGCGTCTCTCCTATTGGCTTTTCCTTTCTTTTCTTTTTGATATCTACCATTTGAGCCTTTTTTGTTTTTTAATTTTATTATATATTTTAAAAATGTCTCCGTGAACAAAAATCGCTCGGGTAGAGGACACATAGAAAAGATAGTTTATATGTGTATATGTGATTAGAAATACCGTCACTTTGTCACAACGGTTTATTACAAAAATTCAATGTTATAGATTGGTTTATTACAAAAATTATAGATCGAAACGTTTGTTTACTGAAAGTAGGTTGAGAACTGATCTTTTAGACTGCGTGAAGTCAAGTGCCTCTTTTCCTTCGTCTGTGCTTTTTTTCATAGTAATCGTGACGCAAAGAGTTGTCTGCTAAAAATCTATGATATGTTATATTTTTGCTAATAAGTAATATGACTAAGATAAATATTAATATAAGCACCATTTTAGTTTGTTTTACCATTTTCTTTCATATTGTTCTAATCTTATTCCAAATACCGAGTTTGAATGTGATATTTATTGTATATTTAGGATTTGATAAATCATATAACAGAGAATATTAACATAATTCAATTAATTGTACTATTAGTTGATTCCCAGCAAACACATTATAATAGTTATATAACATTGGGGTAAAAATTAAAATAACAGTTGTTACATTTTTATTATCTAATTGTTATATATCATCTTTTTACTGTTGTTATTAAATATATGTGAGAATAGTTATACTCGTGTAATATAATATTTATATAACATAAAATTATTGATATTATATTATTTTATTGATACATTAAAATATAATTGTAATAAAATTAATATATAACATAAAAGTAATATTCAGTCGCTAGTTCATTTGTTTATCACTATGCGACGCGCGATGCGTTCATCTCGCATTTGAGATTTAATGAGAATTATATAAAGCTTGCAAAAAGCAACTGGAGAAAAAATGTATTTATTTTGATTAGTTCAATTTCTGATGCAATCCCGACATAGGGAATTCAGATATTGGACTGATTAAAAATCGGGCAGATAAATGTCCGAAAAAGTTAAAATTATATCCTATTTATCAAGCGACGCGATAGCGTCGCGACGCCAATACATAAAAAAAAAGTTTCTATCTTGTACAATTTGCTTATCACATTTTTTCCTATGTACAGAGATGGCGCTACCAAGTAGCTTATCCGGAATTTTATGTCGATAATCGTTTTAATAAATTTTCGATTAAAATACCTTAGGAACTAAAGCCATAATCAAAAATCTAACGGCACTTTTATTATATAATATTGATACAAACTTTCGATTGCGATCAGTTTGAATAAAATTGGTGCAGCCAATCCTGAGAAATGATAAATCGTGTATCAGAATTGTGAATTTTTTATTTTTCTCCAGGATAATCAGACTCATATACGTATGCTCGCACGCACACATGCAAAGCGATTTTGTCCTTCAAGCGGCGTTCACATCGTTCATGTAAGACGATTATTTGTTCGAGTGTGCAGAACGCTTTAAGAGACAAAATCATATGTGGATGTAGATGCTTCTGTAATATTTCTATTTTATAAGAGTATACGCGGAGTATAATCAAGTATAATACGACAAGAAAAGTGATATAAAGTTAATGGTTATGAAATATTGTGGAACAGTGCAACAATACAAGAAAAAAAGCGATAAAGTAAAAAAAAATATTATTAACGCTGAATAGTGCAAGGAAGAAAAGTTATTTCTTTTAATCGGTGTCATATCGAGCAAAGTTAGATTATGTTAACAAAATGTTGAGAAATCTGTGCATTGTCAATTAACATATTTGATAATGACATGACAAATACATTGTTGGAAAATAATTATGCAGGCATCGATTCAAGGAATATTTAGAGATTTTGGCTATCCATATTTTTGGACAGATAGGACAGACAGTACGATATACTGGTAATTATACGTTTAAACGCGCATTCATGTATATAATGTTTACTTATATTTTATATATAAATATAATATTTTATATTTTATATATAAATATAATTAATGCATAATTAATATTTTCAGATTAATTAATCAATAAATGGCTAAGCAATAAGTTACATGTTTATGTTTATATTATTATAATATAACAAAGCGTGGAATAAAAAGCATTATTCAAAAAGAAAAAACATGGTAATAATTTTGTTTATAAATTATATAATAAAGATTATTTATTTTCTTGGACTAATAATGGTTGAACATTTTTTTTGGTAATAAGAAATGTGAATGGAAATTGATGATTTATGTGGTTGGAGCTGTTTTTTACAATATAATGTTGTCGAAGAACAATAAAATGTCTGTAATCGACAAATATAATTCAAATTTGAATTAAAATAAAGAGGAAGAATCGGTTAATGATGCTGAATTGTAGATTTTATTAGACGATCATATAAAAGTTTATAATAATTTGACAGCTGCATTGAGACAGATTATAATATAATTAAGACAGAAGCCTACGATGCAGCTTTAGAAAATGTGAAAACATGTTTCAAATTGTCAATCACAAAATTTTAAAGCACTATTTATGAAAGATATTACAAAAATCTTAATCTTTTTATTTACTTCTTGATTTATATTTTACATATGGAAAATTCAAATGTGTGTATATATATTGTGCGTATCATAGGAACAATACAAATATGCGTGTATATATATATATTGTGCGCATCATAGGAATGATATTGAGACACGGGGATATCCAAAAGCTTATGCAATCTCTGTTTCTTCACTAAAATTCAAAAATTAAATTCAGAAATGAAGATATTTACTACAGAATTAATGATCTTAAAGAATAAAATATTAAATGATCTTAAAGAAAAAAATATTAAAAATGCAAAAAATAGATGTAATTGAAGATACTAAAAATCAAAGGATATAAAAGTAATTGGATTAAAAAAATAAGTGCTTTTCTTTTTCTGCATCTTTAGCATAAGATCATTAATTTTGTAGTAAATATCTTCATTTCTGGATTTAATTTTTGAATTAATGGAGAGAGAGAAAGAGAGAGAGAAAGAGATTGCATAAGCTTTTGCATATTCCTCTTTGTGTTTCAATATTGTTTCTATGATGACAATATATATACACACATATTTGTTATCTTCATTTCTGGATTTAATTTTTGAATTAGTGGAGGGAGACTAAAGTGACATAAAAACACTTGGCGTGCCCGATCTGAAATAAAAATTTATTTGGGAAAGATTATTAGAAATCATTATCAATATATTAATAAAAATGTATAACTTATAATGCGACTCGGGCACGCCAAGTTTTTCTGTGTCACTTTAATCTTAACCCTTTTCGTTCCGAGTTTCTGATAAAGTTTATAATTAATTTTAAAACAAATCGATTTGTTTGACACGGGGCACTTTTAAATTCAAAATTGATGATCAATGTAATCGACATTATTGCAGTAAGAGTTAAATAATTTTATGATTTACTATTTGTAATAAAAATTATTTGTAATAAAATTTTAAAATTACTATTTGTAATAAAATCCGCAATATAATGATGTTATTTTCTATATTATATATTTATTTGAAACATAATAGTGTAATTTTTTAATAAAAATAAAATGCATTTTAATTTTTTCTATATTTCCATGCAAGATTAATTTTACGACAAATATTATTTAATATTATTATTAATTATTAATTACAAATCTTTAAAAACTAAATTACTTCTAAGTACTTGGCTACTTAATTATTGATTTTCCATTTAGTTTTTATTTTTTATTTTTTAGGGAACAACATTTCTATGTTATTTTTTAGAGGTCATATTATATTTGTTGTCTACTTGAGATCTAAAATACAATTCTAATATTAATATAAATAAAATGTTGCATTTTATGAGTTAAATGGTTTAAATTTATTTTATTATTTATTTACTTATGTTATTAAGTCTTTTTGTCATGCAATATATACAGGTCGTCCGGAGTCAATCGCATCACCCGTCTGTGCAAAGAGAGCAGATAAAACTGAGGAGAAAAGTTTTGTACCATTTTTTTCTGTAACGCTTAATAAAAGAGTTATTATTGAGTGAAGTCTGGCATATCAGCTCCGATTTTTAACCGGGTGCAAGTCGGTGAGCCGTCGTACACTTCAACGCTCACGCATACTATCAGGCGCACGGCTCACCAAGCGCCCGACTAAAGGTCGAATGATTAGCCAGATCACTCAATAATAACTGTCTAAACGTTATAAAAAAAAATGGTACAGGACTTTTCTTCTCAGTTTTATCTGCTCTACCTGTACACGAGTGATGCAATTGTGTATATGTGTATATA
>JBCEZX010000005.1:1162036-1172593 GCA_039654345.1 Cataglyphis cursor
AAAATTTGCATAAAAGGCACTTGAAGCACGGCAATCCGCCCAGTAAAGTAAAGTCGTTGTCAAAATACACCGTGACATAAGTACAGAAGCTTACCTCGTAGCAGCTGACGTAAAATCTGTGATATTTTGCCTTTTATGCGAATTTTCAAACATTTATAACTAAAAAAGAAAGCTTCCACAGAAATTTTCTTACTCTTGATTTTCGTCTTATGATATATATATATCATATAATACGCATTATAACAGCAATATTATTTTCGCATAGCAATATTACAATAAAATATAATATGAATATTACTGGAATATTACAAATATATCATAATAATATTAAAATCCGCCAAAATAAATTGCAATAATATGATGACATACATATCATAATTGTATGGTATTACTGTAATATTTATGTAAGATCATTTTAAAATATTTTTATATTACAAATATATTGCAGTTATGTTATTGTATAATCAAGGAATTATTATGACGGAAAATATTATGTTAATACAATAAAGATTATCTTGTTAAAATATTACTTTCATTATAAATATTGTTTTATAAAGAAACATGGTGCGCGCAGTGATATTCTTATAATACCGTCTTATAATAATCATTATTCATTTGTATAATCCCAGCAAACACAAAATAACAGCAATATGACAATATTATAATTACCCACTCAACAATGTAACTGTCAAGTACAAGGCATGTTAAATTGCAGTTATATTGTTATATTATATTGTTGAGCTGAAAATTAATGTAACATTAATGTTACATTACTGTTACTTTGTATTTGCTGGAATTATTATTACAATTACATCTGCAATATATTTACAATATATAGAATGATGTTAATATAACAAAAATAATATTTTAACAAGATAATCTTTATTATATTAACATAATATTTAATGACATTGAGAAATCTATACAATAAGACAACTACAATATATTTCTAATATATTTCTATAAAATAAAACAATATTATTATTTACTTTTATAAAAAAAATACATACGTGTTTATTTTGCAGAAAGAACAAAAATTATTTTAGTGTTAGTTGTACACACAGAATATTATTCGCAATTTTGTAAATTAGAATTAATCTAATTTTTAAAATTAGATAATTTTATAATATTTTTGTTATAATTATTATTATTAATATAAAACTCTCCTTTTTAAACCAACAAATTTAAATTAATTTGAAGCTTTGATAAACAAACTAATATAATTAATAAATAATGGATTGATATACAATAGAATATTTCATATGAAATCAGACTGTATGCTTTAGTATGTGATGCTCCAGTGAAGGAATTTATCTTAAAAGTAAAGAATCATACTGGTTATGATAGTTGTACAAAATGTTTAATTTACAGCAATTGCATGACGATACTAATTGCTTCTCAATAGAAAATAATCATTTATTATTGCGAGACAACGATGAGATATTTTGAAAAAGTTATTGTGAAAATTCAGACAGCTGAAACTATGTATTTTGATAAACATATCTTCTTTCGGAGCAATAATTAATGTGATTCTGGACTACATGCATTTTAATGTGTTTGAAGGTAATAAGAAACCTAATAAGTCATAAAATAATAAATAAATGTATAAGGGCTCTAGAGATAAAACTAAAGATAAAAATTACATAGATAAAGAAATTAATAATGAGGCCAATTGGAGCTCGGTATTGGAGACGCGATACTTAGTGCGTAAATAATATTATTCAATTATAAAATTACAAGGATTGAATTACAAACGTTTCGACCTTTTTCAGATCCTCCTCAGTGAAATATTTGTAAACATAACAAAAACGCACAAAAACGCACTGGCAAGTCCAGCAGCGACGCATAATAAATATAATAAATAACCTGGCGCAACGAAATTATTACATTATATGACGCGATAACAAAATGTATGCGAGAATAGAAATGCAATATCGATGCAAAGGGTAAGCGAATTTACCACGCGAAAAGAGATTTTCTTGAAAGTTATAATGTGAAATGTCCAATTAGATGCATGTTGAGAAAAAACGATAGTATGCAAACCCAAGGAAACGAAACTCCAATCGAGCGTAAAATCCGTTACTGGAAGGATAAAAAATTATGTAAGAGAGAAAGTGTAATAATAAACTATTGAAATGACAAGTATGTAGATGTGAAAAATACTTACAATAAAAAAATCGATTTTAAAGAGGTAATAAGCACCGGTCAACTTGATACAATTAAATTACGAAAATTACAATTAAATGTTTGCCCTAACAAACTCAACAAATTTATCAAAACATAAAGATACACATAAAGACCTTCCTTCTGAAAATCACTCTACGTGATTTTATTACTAACGTAGTCTACAAGATTTGTTGTAAAGATTGCGATACATCGTAGGTGGAACAAACGAGCAGACAATTATGCACTCGAATCAAAGAGCATCGCTTCAATATCAATAGGGCAGCGTCTTTCCACTCAGTTATTACTGACCATCGGCTTTTCGGACATGATTTTGATTGGGATGGCATTCACATTTTAGATGAACTCTCCTATGTTAAGAGATGCATTTCGGAAATGTTACATATTAAATTGCAAAAAAAAGGCATTAATTTGCGGGAGGATACTAATTTCCTTGATAACTCTTATTTTTCAATTTAAAAAAAATGCTCGGCTTGATTTGATTTCCTTGTTATTTCTGATTCTTTCCTTGTGTACTCACACCGACTTATTTATATCTTTGTTATATCTTTGTTTTTCCTCGTATTCCCAACTCCTCTCCTTTGGCTCATTTATCAACGTAATGTCTCACTGACAAACACATCGCTATCATTTTAAACCTTCGACTATCTTAATTTAATTGTAATTTTCATAATTTAATTGTATCAAGTTGACCAGTGCTTATTACCTCTTTAAAATCAACTTTTTTATTGTAAGTATTTTTCACAGCTACATACTTGTCATTTCAATAGTTTATTATTACACACTACCCTCTCTTACATAATTTTTTATCCTCCCAGTAACGGACTTTACGCTCGATTGGAGTTTCGTTTCCTTGGGTTCGCATACTATCGTTTTTTCTCAACATGCAACTAATTGGACGTCTCACATTAACTTACAAGAAAATCCCTTTTCGCATGGTAAATTCGCTTACCCTTTGCATCGATATTGCGTTTCTATCCTCGCATTTTGTTATCGCGCCATATAATGTAATAATTCCGTTGCGTCGGGTTATTTATTATATTTATTATGCGTCGCTGCTGGACTTGCCAGTGCGTTTTTTGTGTGTTTTTATTATGTTTACAAATATTTCACTGAGGAGGACCCGAAAAGAGTCGAAACGTTTGTAATTCAATCCTTGTAATTTTATAATTGAATAATATTATTTACACACTAAGTACCGCGTCTGGGCTCCAATTGGCCTCATTTTTCTATCTATATAATTTTTATCTTTAAAAAACTAATATTTTTATGGATAAGGGATTCGTTAAATGCATATATTCAGCTTAAATATACAACAAATTTTAAAAAAATTACTTACTTTAAAGAAATATATACCATCTGATTTTCTTAGAAAAGCAAGATTCTAGAATTCATTAAATTATGGAAGACTACAGAACTCAAATAATTTTTGTTGTATTTAGGTTCAATAATTTTATGAAATATATACACATATAATAAAAATTATGAGTATTTCTTAATAATAAAATTTATGAATATTTCTTAACATTACAATTCATATTTTGGCCAATAATATAATAAAAATCCTTAATTACTTGAATACGCTGAGAAACTTTTAAACATTTTTTTCAAATCTCTCTCTTTACGGAAATATATTTCTCATAATGTTCACAACCTGCTACGTTTAATATCTAATAACAATTCGGTATTCCAGATTTTTAGCACATTCCAATTTGAAATTATATGTATAAGTTATTCTAATTTTAAAAAACTAGTTTTAAAAAAGGAGATGCAAACATGCGGCAAACATCCATCATTAAACCACAAACCACCATTTCAATAAATTGCTAAAAGACATTATGAGTTAAAATTTTATATTAGCCGCTCCAAAACACATAATAAAAAATTTCTTCAGAAAAATCACAATTATGGTCCATTGAATCATGAACGTGATTATAAAAGGGTATAGAATATTGCATTTAGATTTATTTTATTTAAATTGTGCTGATAACACACACAAAAATGCATTGTATTAAAAGATAAACAATCGTCTATGCCCATAATATCGCTAAAAGCTAAAATGATAATCTGTATATTACAGCAGAAGTACCAATATCTGATACAAATTTATTCTCATTGCATCATGTGAATCACAACATTTTGAAATAGTCAAAGCCAAAACAAATATATAGAATCATGGACCTGTCAAAAAATATGTGCAAAAGTTTATGAAATTCCATACTAAAAATTTTATTTTGCCAATGTTACATAAAATTTTGTATCTTACCAAAAACATATGCATAATAAATTAATTTTAATAATGTTTTGTTTTGTGATATTTAATTATACATATATGCGTTTTGCGACGACTTTTCCTTCCTTCGCGGCCAAATAACTGACGTGTCCGCCGCTTCGATCTTCTTGTGCAAATGGTCATTGCACCGACGAACGGAAGTTAATTTGCCCAACGGAAGATACGGGATTGTCATTGTCAAAAAAAGAAGAAATTGAAGAAAAATACGCGCCGTATAAAAACGGAGATAGTGGGAGTACGCGCATGCCGTGATGAAAACCTGAACTATAACGCGAAAATCGAAAATTGGACGTTAGATAGTCTTTCACGTATTAGTTCGCGAGATATATTAATTATCAAAAAGCTAAAATTATCGGAATCTGCCACGAGCTGACTAGCTTACTTAATGGAGGGGCAAATATTGTAATGCGATGAATTAAGCAAGAAGCAACAAATACGCGATCGACAAATACAAGCTGAAATGGAAGACGTGAAATTGAACAAAGAAAATAACAGTTTATTGCAATCGACGGAGTCGAGACTCCTGACGTAATAATGATAACCGAACGGCTCTTCCATCGTAATAATTACGCGTAGCGAGACTGGGTATTCGGGGCACAAAACTTTGGAAATTTTACGCTACCGACGGCGAGTTACGCCGATCATCTTTCGGCGTTAAGTACGCCCTACATCGTGAAGATGACAATTATTTTGTACAGGCTTTGAATGGAGCAATCACCTATTTACAATTTCGATAATACAGGTTTGCATAATTTTATATTTTTGTCTGGAGAGTCCGTGAAGTATTTTATAGCTTTTTATGCGCTTAATCCAAATCCGCAAGACAAAATGGTATATACATCAGGTTTTTGAGAAAAATTGGGTTAAAACTACCAAAAATTCGTGTTTTTAAAAATTTATAACAGGCGAATCCGATATGCAAAAGACTTCAAACAAGACTCAAATGAAAACTTGAACAATGTTAATATAAAAATATCGAATCTTTTACCGCAGATACTATCAATCAGATACTATCAAATCTCAAGTGCTCTTTGTTGTTAGGGATAAACATAATTGCATGATATCCCGGATCGACAAATTTGGATTTTTTTTGTCCTCAAAATATTCCTTTCTGTGAGGAGAAATTGAGACGTTTTCATATAAGTAATTTAAAAAATATATGCTGAAAAATATTGAACAAGTCTCATTTTGTGCTCGATTTTCTCGATTTAAGACAAAATGAAACTTGTACACAAAATAGAAAACGTCTCATTTTATCCTCACTGAAATCGATATTTGGAGGTTAAAATGAGACTTATTGAGATGTCTCATTTTGTCTTCACCAAAACGGATTCTCTGAGAACAAAATGAGACTTTTATCGACTTAAAAGTCTCTAGCTAGGTACCTGTTTCTTGAATGTTATCAGAAAAGAATTATTTATATTCAAAAATAAGTTAAAATAAACTATTATAAATTAAAAGAGAGTTATAAATTTATTTTTAATTTAAAAATAGATTTTTGAAAAATATATTAAGTATTTTTGCTTATATAATATATTGGACTTTTCTAAGTCTCGATTTTAAATTCATTTTCTCTTCATCATTAATTTCTGTATGATAGAGACAAAATTCTTCTAAGTTTCAATCAAAGTTTTGAACTCAATTTGTACTTATCGATACTGAGGATAAAATGAGATTTTACTCAATTGATCAAATTAGTGATAACAAATTCTACCAAGATTTGAACTCATTTTCCCCTCATCAAAAATGTTTAAAATTATAAAGATGAAATTTTTCAAAGTTTTCATTCTAATCATTTTGTATTCATTGATATTGAGGAGAAAATGAGACTAAAATCATTTGATAAAAAAGTCATGAGGATAAGTTGAATCTAAAACCCTTTAAATGAGTAGAAAATGAGTATAAAACACGCATTTGAGAACAAAAACCGTCCAAATTTTTTGATCTGGGATCTCACGTTTGTTCACGGCATCATATACTTATATTTTTTGTGCGGTCTAGAGAAATCGAATACCTTTTTTTATAGTTTTATGTGCCTCTAAATCCGCAAGAGAAAATGTCGAAAGAAAGAAGGCATAAATGTAATCATACTTATACTTACACATTTCCAAAAATGGTAAAAAACATTTTTGAGGAGATTCTCTCCATTTTCCTCGAAAATCTAGCGTGATTATTTTGTCTTGTGGATTTGGATTCAGCGCACAAAAAACTATAGAAAACTACTCGGTTTTTCCAGGTCGCACAAAAAATGTAAGTAAATAATGCCATGAACAAACATGAGACAGTGCAATTACACTTATCCCTAAAAACAAAGCGCGCCTGAAGTTTGATGGTATCTGCGGTAAAAGATTCGATATTTTTATATTAAAGTACAATGTTCAAGCTTTGATTTGAGTCCTGTTTGAAGTTTCTTGCACATCGGATTCGTCTGCTACGAATTTTCAAAAATAGTAAAAAACGTTTTTCTTAGGAATTTCAACTCTGTTTTTCTCGAAAATCTGACAAGATAGGTAAGTTTATTTTGCAGATTTAGATTCAACGCACAAAAACTGTAGAAAACTGTTTGTTTAGTCAGATCACACAAAAAATATAAATAAACAAACGTGAGACACAGTGTAACTATATTTAATCCTGAAAACAAAACGCGCCTGAGATTTGATATCTATATTAAAATACATTATATAATATACAAGCTTTCATTTGAGCCTTGTTTAAAATCTCTTATATATCGGGTTCGTCTGCTACAAATTTTCAAAAATGATGAAGATGTTTTTGAGGTGTTTTAACCCCATTTTTCATAAAAACCTGACGTGATAGACTTTGACTTGCAGATTTAGATTCAGTACACAAAAATCTATAAAAAACTATTTATTTTTTCCAGACCGCAAAATCATGCAGACCTGTGTAATCATCGATAGTCGGCTATTTCTACAATGATTATTACTCATACCTTACTTCTATCATGCAATGCGCGAGACACAATCATACATTACATTCGAAAAAATGCAGAAATCCTGCACGATATACGTTACACGCAATCCGTACAATAAAATCGTAAGATACGTTCTTACGCAACGTTCTTACGCATGTCCTCAATCCTTAGGTGTACTGGTTAACAAAGAGAACCAACATTTATTTTGCAATTCACATATACACATTCAGACAATATATATATGATACACGCAAGACTTACGCTGTAAACCAACGGAAGAGAACCAACGCAAATATGATACACGGAAGACGGATCTCTAGAGAGACAATGCGCGAAGTACAACATACGATGTCAATATCTTAATCGGCATAAACTATTACTCTAAAAGCTCCAGAATTCGAATCGCTTGACGATGTATTCGTGACGCAAAAATGACATTAAATAATCGAGCTTAACTTGGACGCGAGAACATGAAGTCATGATAATGACAGAACGATACAATTCCAGACGCAATCGCGCGTGGTTATCTTAATCTCAACAATATTAAAATTCTCCTCGGGTAGCCAGAGAGGTCGACTATATCCTCTCGTCTCAAATTCTTTCTCTCTCGGTAGCACTGACATTCTCTTCTCTCGCCCAACAGCAATGATCGCTTTTGTCTCCAATCTTTGTAACTCGTAATAGATATTTCTCACATTAACGCCCGCGCCAGTCTGACCCCGAGATACGAGGATCGATATAGGATAGATATTAGGATGCATTCAGAAGACACAACCGTTGAGTGTCATCTTGTCAATACTCAACGTTGATTTGTTGATTCCAGAAGTAAGAACCAATAATATTCGATTGCTACCCAATGGTTGTGCAATGATGTGTCTCCTGAACGCATCTCTGCGGGGCCAGCCGGGGCTATGTAAATGGGGTGCGTATTATTACAATCAATTACGCACTACCACGCGCTATGGCCAGCGGGCGACGCGCTCAAGATCGTATCGGAGATGCGTGCGCCTCCGGTCACGTTATCGATAATGTACTGGTGCCCGCTCTACGGATCACGTCGGGGGTTATCCCGATAAACCAGGATCTCTTGACTAAAAATGTGGCGATGGCCCTTGCCAACAGCTTTTTCTGTTTGTTGCGCCTTGCCGCAGTAGCATCTTTCCATTGCCTCGTGGACAATGGTTCCACCTGATTTTGAGTCCTTGCGCGAAGATTTTCTGGCAATTTTGGACGTCGTACATGATGCGCTCAGATTCTGTTTGCAACAAATTGTTCTGATGATTCGTCTTCTCGATTATGTCGACTTCTCGCCCCTCCAAGGTCGTCAAAGATCCACGATAGCGGCTCCCTGTTGTCAGGCTCATGTTTCCTGCTTTTTCTTCCGATAAAGCTCTCAAAAATTAAGTTCATGCGAAAGAAATAACATACAAAATTAAATAAATGAAAATAATAGCAATAATAACGCTTTTTTGAAGACAGTGGTACGATTCTCACGATTTTTCGACTGCTGTTTAGCCCGGCACGCTTAGCGATCGGAAAGAGATCCGGCGGACGTATACGAGACGACAACGTCACAGTATACATATTTGTAATGTTACAAACATATTTTTCATTAATATTACTCAAAAGTATATTTATTAAATGATAAACTTAGTTTCCGCCGTTCACCTAGGTGATAAACTTAGTTTCCACCGCTCATAATCACATGGCGCCAGCTACAAGTGAAGGTTAGACATCTGTCAATAAAATTCAGTGCGCAAATGTTTATTTTTGTAAAAGCAAAAATATTTTTGAAATTGATTTAAAATGGAATGTGATATTGTTATTTCAACATTTTTTCACTATTTTGATCTGAATAAAACTGCAGCCGAAGCTCATCGACTGATTTCTGACATTTATAGTGAACAAGCTCCATCAGTAAGAACATACAGAGAATGATTTCCATAATTAAAAAATGGTGATTTCAATGTGGAAGACAAAGAACGTTCAAAACAGTCAAAAAAGTTTGATGACGTTGTATTGCAAACATTATTGGATGAAAATCTAGCTCAAACATTCAAAGAATTGTCAGAAGTGTTAAATGTTACTCCTATGGCTGTTTCTAAACATTGCTTTGACCTTGTATATTATATACTATATATGTGAATATATGAATATATAAAGATTAAGATTAAGATTAAGAATAAGATAATATTCTAGTACTTTTAGACTCAAAATTGAATGTTCTTTTCATTTCCAAAAGAAAAAGTATACCCTCCCATTTAAAAAAACCAAATTGACTTCGAAATGGCTTTCAAAATTGCATTCCAAGAATAATCTAAAGTTACGATGTTATGCCCCCCTTAGTACCCTACAACTTTTGTCCGAAATATTTTTTAATATTTCACTTCGTTTCCGAAAAATATGCCCGCATCATCCTAAATGCCCTACCCTGTATACAGGGTGTCCCAGATCAATGGGGACAAAACTCGTGCAGATAGAGCGAATCAAACTGAGTCAAAAAATCCTCTATCATTTTGCAATTTTTGCAATAGTTAATGAATTATTAATTATTAAAAATCGCCGTATAAGCTCGGCCTACTGTCAAATCCAAGCGTGCGGCGAGATGCGGTCGCCCAAAGATTGAAGTTGCTAGGCGTGCGGGGAGTTGTTAATTAAAATGTAGCTAGGCTACTAGCCATTGCCGCCTATAATAAACAACTCCCCGCGCCTAGCAACTTTGATTTCTGGGCGACCGCATCTTGTCGCGCACTTACATTTGATGATAGGGCCTGTATCCAATTGCAACCATATATGTCCGATCGAGCCGGTGTCCGATCGAGCCTGTGTCCGATCGGGTCTATGTCCGATCGGGAAATTTTGTCGTGTCCAATCCGTAATGTGCGCAAACGGGACAATCCCCTTTTAGCGCTATCCAGGAACAACGTCAACGTAGACGTAGTAGAATTTTGTTCCCTTTGGGGTGCTTGATTAACGTGAGTCCCCTTGCCTCTCACGAGTTGTCAAAAACATTCTTATAACAAATGCTCAAAAACGTTCACTTTCTTGACTCCATTTGACTCCACTTGACTCCATAACATGACAACATACAAGATATTTTGTATTTTATGTAAAAATATTGCAACTTTGAAGTCTTATAACTCGGAAA
>JBCEZX010000005.1:1183296-1207966 GCA_039654345.1 Cataglyphis cursor
CCGGAAGGCGTATTAAAAAATACTTTAAATTAATAATATTTAAAATTAACGGTAATAATAATAGTTATAGCTAATTTGGGGCTATAACAGATGATACGACAATCACATATGATATGCTTGGAAAATTTTTTATCGATATCAAGCTAAAATTAATTTATCAAAAGGCAAGTTTGGATTTGAATGTCCATCTAAGGATAAATCATAGATCGATCCTATCTTTTATATTAATACAATAGAAGAGAAAAATTGTTACGACGTAATCCTTGAAAATTTAGACAAAAGTTCAGCCGATCAAACAAAAAGTTGCATATTAAATATTTTTCATAAAATCGAATTAAAAATAGAACTAGTTAACAAAGAATATTATATGGGTATATCTTAAAAATCTTTCATATTTAGATACGTTCCACGAAGATTCTCTATTATGGAAAAAAAAAGAATTACATGAGATTATGGAGGGCGTATTCCATTTGGACACGTAACGATTGGACACCGCTCGATTAAACACACATTATTGGACGCATTTTATTTGACATTGCTTGATTAGACACCGCTTAATTGGACACCGCACGATTGGACATCGCATGATTGGACACCGTACGATTGGACACATCATATGATTAAACATCGCACTTTTAAGGTGCGTATCCAATCGTGCGGTATCCAATCGTGCGATGTCCAATCGTGCAATGTACGTATCCAATCGTGTAGTGTCCGATCGTGCTGTGTCCAATCGGGCAATGTCCAATTGAGCGGTGTTCAATCGAGCAGTGTCCAATAAAACATGTCCAATAATGCGTATCCAATCAGGCGGTGTCCAATCGTTACGTGTCCAAATGGAGGTCACCCGATTATGGATGATCAAAAACAAAAAATTATTAAATTAAGCATTTCGCCATATTACTCTAGAGTTATATTAATAGCCAAGCATAATGAATAGAAGCGAATATGTATAGATTTAAGGTCCCTTAATCAAAAAATTTCTCCGTAGAAAAATTCATTTCCGATTATCGAAGACCTACTAGATCAACTGCATGAAAAAGAAATATATACAAAACTGGATCTAAAGGACGGTTTTCACCAAACAAACATCCATCCCATGATACGATCGTACAAAATACTTTGCGTTTGCGATCCCCCATGGACAGTATGAATACATTGAAATGCCATTCTAATATTCAGAGGCGCCCGCAGAGTTTTAGAAGCGAATTTATTTTTATATCTTTGAGTCCGTGGTAAATTACTCTTATATATGGATGACATATTAATAACAACAATCATTTTAACAGAAAATTTAAATATCATAGAAAAATTGCTAGTGCTAAAGAAATATGATCTAGAACTAAATCTGGCCTAAATAAATGTTTGTTTTTAAAAAGAGAAATAGAGTATCCGGATATATAGTTTCGGCCAACGGTATTATTTTAAACAAACGCCACATTCAAACAATATTAAATTATAGCTATCCCAAAGACAAAAAACAACTACAGAGTTTTGTGGGTTTAACCAGTTATTTTCGAAAATTCATACAAAACTATGCGATAAAATGACCTTTGCATCTCTTTATGAAAAAAGAAAATAAAATTATTAAGAAAAAATGCGTAAAATCTTTCGAACTACTAAAAAGCAGTTCGAACTTACCTCTTCACATGTGTTTACAATTTAGCAGCCGATACCGATCGAGTTACATACAAATGCAAATGCTCAGGGGCTTGGCGCAATCTTCCTACAGAATAAAAAATCCAGAGTTATGGCGCCTATCCCAGGGAGAAATGGAAAATCAGATATACGTCTATTAGATGTCGGAGCCATCTAGTCTAGTACACCTACTGGATATACAATTATATCAATAATCGGTTATTAATTGAATGAATATTATTATTTTACGGACAAATCGCTAGTGATTGATTGCCTTAGATTTATAGTTTATTTGCTTATCGCTATGAAGCGCATTATTCACTTTATATACTCGAGATCAAGTTTTTGGCATGAAGTGTTTATAAAGCCTGCAAAAGGCGATTAATAACATTATAACAAATATTTCTGTCAGTTTAATTTCTGACACTATCTCCACAGGAAAACTCAGATATTAAACTGATTTTTGGAAAATCGGACAGATAAATGTCCGATCGGATATTGGAAGTGTCCAAATAAGTGGAAGTGGTTCATTACTGTCTACTTAAGATATAGAATAGATATTACATTTCATAACCAGATTACATGCTCTTGCTATAGTGTGAAAAATTCAAGAAAGACGAATATTTAGGGCACAGAGCCACATGTTGAAAGCTAAATATGTCCATATTGTAGATTCGGATTAAGTCATTGTATGTAATTATCTGATCGATTAAGTCCCAAACTATACATTGAAGATTAAAGATTGGAATTTGATTAATTAGAAGAAAAGTGTTAAAATTTCTTTGTCCTGATTGGTCAAAATTCAATTTTTAATTTCAATCTTTAATGGTCTGATACAAGAAGTCTTGTAGACATTTATAAAATATCGAGAAGATATGTCTAAAAGTGGTCATAACAACGTTTATCTAGATGCGAAAATCGATTTATTTTAAACGTATCAAATAGACGCTTGTTTCTCCCTGGGATAGCATATTTCAGCAAGGTTACTAATGCAGAGAAAAATCATAGTTTTGAATTAGAAAGTTAGCAATAATAAAAACCATCGATGTTTTCACGTTTATTTACAAAGTATCTCCTTTAAAATAATGACTGATTGCAATTCTCTAGCAATGAAGAAAATTAATATTAATCCTTGAATCGCTCGCTAGACTCTGACATTCCAGAATTACAAAATAGAAATAGTACATCGCCCGACCGAAAAAATGTCTCATGTAAATTATTTAAATCGTAATGTAAATACAATCAACGCGATTAGTAGAAGATAAACTTATTTACAAACAACTAAGCGATCCTAAACTCAAAGAATTAGCAGAAAACGAATTAAAAGTAAATATTTTAATTTGGATGGTCTTCTATTTAAAAATATTATGATAAGGATATTTGTTGTATCAGAGAATATGGTAAACACTATAATACGTTTTAATCACGATGACATTGGTCATGTTGAAATAAACAAAACAATACATGCAATATTAGCCCATTATTTATTTTCATGTCTAAAAATAAGAATATGGCAATATATTGATAATTATATCGAATGTCTAATATATTTTCTGGTGGTAGAGAAACCAAAGGAAAAAATGGAAATTTTCAAAAAAGATACTGTATCCTTTCAAACACTACACACAGACTATTTTGACCCGTTAGAAGAAACTGAAGATAAATTTAAATGTGTATTAAGAAAAATATGCATATTATCGCCGACCTCATCGATTTCAATGACCTTGATACATGTTGTCAAGGACATGACTCTAAGTAATTTGCAAAAAATTTTATCCGTTGCTCGTTTATTACAAGTTATTAACAATTTAAATTTATGACTTTTCACGTGAAGCGAGATACGATTTTAAATGGATTTGCAACTTTGAGTGCAAAACAAGGTTCAGTTCATATCGCGAAAAAAGTGACGGTTTTGATTCGCATCTCTCCCCCCCTTACGAGAGAGCTCCGGAAGATATAACTTAACTCAAATCAAATTTTAGTTTTAAATCAGAAATAGGTTAGTTTATTTCTTCCGGTGAAATCCCCCCGTAGGGGGGGGGTACTGTTTTATGCACTTTTTAATGCGAAGAAAAGTTTCACTTGATTTTACTTTTCACGCAAAGCGAGGTTCAACGCGAACCTATGTGTCTAGTTTGTAGATAGTGGAATCTCCCCGTAGGGGGAAGCGGAACCCACTGTGCCTACGCTTTTTAAAGCAAAGTGAGATGAGTTGTACATGAGTTGAACCTTGCTTGCGTGAAAAGTTGTAAACCCATGTGGAATTTCACTTCTCATTAAAAAGTATGTGCACATGTGGATACAGTGGGTTCCGCCTCCCCTAGGTTTCACTTCTGGAAGATATAATCTAACCCAAACTTATTTCTGATTTAAAATTAAAATTTTGGGGGCTCCACTATCAAAAATCTAGACACATAGATTTGCGTTGAACCTCGCTTCGCGTGAAAAGTTATAAACTTAAATTGTTAATAACTTTGTAATTCTAATCATCTAATAATTTTTACATAAAAAATAACAAAATAAAACGTCATGACCGCGGCAGTGTCACGCTAGGCTAATGGCCAAGCACAGCACGTTTTTTAAAATCTACAAAAGTATCGGAAAAGCCGTCCGAATAGAAAAATAATTTAAGAATCGTGCAATACGTTATTAATAATATTCTTCATAAATCAATCGGAGCAACTCCGATTAAAGTCTTATTAGGCTGTGAACAATGTTATAAAGATTATAATAATCTGCTAATTGATAAATTACGTAAACTCGATCAAAACTTAAAAAAAAGGAATAGAAGTCTGAGATTCAGCTCAAATTGTGAACGGTGGAATACAGGATTATAACAAAATTCAATATGATAAGATGACATAAAAAGAATATAAAATATAATGTGGGTGATTTAATATTTATCAAAGTATTACAGCATAAATCGGGAACCAAATGTGAAACTAGCGCCGAAATTCAAAGGACTAAGTAAAAGCAATACTAAAAAAGAATCGCTTATAATAACAGACGCTTATAATAACAGTCGTACCAAAGGGATATAACATCATGCAAAAACCGCTAAATATGATTTTGTTCGCTAATAAGTTGAAACTTTGGCTCAAAATAGGAGAGTCTGCAAACTCAAACGAAACTAGCAATAATAGCGAGAATATACCTAGCAATATCTATAATAACATATTTAATAATAAAGAAATTAAAAAAACCGGCATTTGAGTATATAATAATTAGTATATAGTTAGTATATAATATATAATATATAGTATATATAGTATATAGTATATAATATATAATATATATAGTATACGTATAGTATATAATATACAGTATATATAGTAAATGGTATATAATATATAGTATATAATTAATTAAATATACATATACCATAGTAATAAGCATTTAAGTATGTTAACTGTTTTATAGAAATAAAATATACAAACAGGATAGTCAACACAAAGCGCCAAATATTTAGAATTAAATTAATAATAACAAAAATAATTATAAACAATAGTAATAGGTAGTAATAATAAAAGTAAAATAAAAGAAAAAAGGAGAAATCGTACTATGTGTTCAAGGACGAACAATATGTCAGACTGGCTGAACTCAAATCCTGATTGAAGGAGCAAGGGCCTTTGTGACTTCGTGAGCTGGGTGGATCAATCACCTAAGATGAGATAGCGGTTGGTTGAAATGGCTGTCTCGGATCGGAGAGATCGATCCCCCTCGGGAATGGGATCCGTTTGGTTTCGATGCCCAGTAGCAGCCGCGAGGAAAGGGGCTATTACGGAGAAAGTGAAAATGAGGTGGATCATGGTGAAGATTGAATTTTTCAAGGCCCGCTCCATCCAATGCTATCGGTGTTCCGGCTTCTGCCATCTGAGACATCGGTGCACGGCTATCGATAGATCTGCCCTCTATTATGACAGGAAGACGGATCACATTGCCGCTCGATGTTCGGCCGATTCTGGGTGTCTCGTTTGTTTAGATGCTGGGCAACCGTGCATCGAGACGGAAGAAAGGTTGTTCCCCCACTCCTTCGCAGAGAGGGAAAGCTAAAAAAAAAGCCGGAAAAATCGTCGTAAAAAGCGACTTCCTCTAAAAAGACTAAACTCCGGCTAATCAAATGGGAAAGATAAGGGACAGAAGGAGATGGAAGTGGCTTGAGTCTTTCCATCTCATTTTTCACGAGAAGGAAGATGCCCAAAAAAGGGCACAAGATGGGTGCAAAAACGTGCAATGGAGGACTGCGGCTCTGATAGTCGAAGATTAACCGCATCTCGGGCCGCGGTTGGATCCCCGGAGGTAAAGCCTCCATGGGAGAATTTTTATTAAGTATTCCTCGATCTTTGTTTAGATCGGGGCGAGTCCCACATAACCCCCTCCACTTAGGATGCATAACGGGGTATGCGTAAACGCATTTCTTCCCCCAGCTCTGACAAAACAAAAAAAAGAGCAAGAGCCTATTATCTAGAGTATATGATTGAGGTTTATAGCGATAAATTGCCGATAATTTCAATTCCCTAAAGAGGGGGAAACGAAGGATAAACGAGTGAGAAAAGGAAGAAGACGCATAATAAATGAATGAAAGAAGGCGAGCGTGCTAAAAGCGAAATAATAGTGAAATATCGAAGTGAGATATAGAAGTAAGATATCGAAGATTAGATTAATCGTCGAGAGTGCCATTAGTCCGTTTAGAGAGAAAGTATTAGTTATGATAATTAGAGACGAGACTTTGTGGAAAATTGGAAATCTGTAATTAGCTCCGAACCCGATATTGGAGCATAGGCCACGTGGCAAGTTACATGAACCATTTGTATCTTAATATAATAAGTGCTTATCATTTATCATTCTTTTTATTTTCGTCCTCAATAAATTCGCGTGACTAAAACTTGCATACTTTACATTGCGAAACGAAGTCCACAATTCTTGTGTAAGTGGGAAAGTGTATATTGGTATAAGTGGTAATTCATGCCAAAATATATGCAATCTTTGTTGGAATCGATCAGTCACTTCAATTGTTAGTAACTTTGTAATAAACAACAGCTAAAATTTTTTGCAAGTTGCTCAGAATTATGACCTTGACAACATATAACAAAATCATTGAAATCAGTGAAGTCGACGTTAATATCAAGGTTTACCAATTATAATTTGAACCTTATCTAGCATAAATGCCACATTATTTACATATTTATATATTTAAGTTAACGTTTGTGCGGAGGATAGGCTCCGCCAATCATCAACAAAGTAATAAAGTTTGTTTATATTGTATTTGTGTAGAGCAGATGTGGAAAAAGTGTTTGTTTTACATTTACATTTACAGGGGCAGAGCTCTTCCTATTTCTGATTTAAAACTAAAATTTGATTTGGATTAGGTTATATCTTTCCGAAGTAAAGCCTCCGTAGAGCGAGCGAAATCCACGCATGTGTCCACGCATATTCTTTATAACGAAGCAAGGTCCGCTCTACAATTGTATGATTAAGAAAGGATATGTAGATGTAGTAGGTTCCGCCTCTCCTACGAAAGGGTTCTACTTCCGGAAGATATATCCTAACCCAAACTAAATTTTAGTTTTAAATCAGAAATAGAAAGGACTCTGTCCCTGTAAACAAACACTTTTCACGTCTGTTCTACACAAATACAACGTAAACAAACTTAATTTTTCCTTATTTTTATAATAGAAAAAGCAATAAAACTATGAAACTTTAATTTGTTATATCATCTAAACCAATACCGTCTTCACAAATTTCTTGCAGGGAATTACTCAAAAGAACCTCCCTTACAACATATTTAAGTAGCGATAAAATTGGAGATGTATTACTTTTTATGCAATTTTACCAAAACTAAAATTTGGTTTAAGTTAGATCAGGATTTTCGGGATTGGGATGCAGGGGGAGAGACAGAGCTTCTTCCTCGTTCATGTACCACATCTACACACATCTACACACATATCAGCAGATACATCCTTTAGCATTGACACAAACCAGTATATTTCTCAAATTTTTCTGATTAATTATTTAATAGGAAAGCCAGCTCCGATGATCTTGACATATGTTGTCAAGGATATAATTCTGAATAACTTTTTTTATAACTTAATTGGCGGTCTCTTATTCTTTCTGAGATATTTAAAGTTAAAGGATTCATAACTTTCCACGCAAAGCGAGGTTCAACACACCTGTCTAGGTGTCTAGTTTCTTAATAATGGAGCCCTACACGGGGGACGGGACATATTACCTCCACGCATATATTTTTTAATGCGGAGGGAGGTTTCACATGGGTTTACAACTTTCTACTTGCATATATATGTAAAATATATGCAATATATGTAAAAATGAAAACAATCCGTGAGGTGTAAGTTAATGTAAATATTTACCCAAAAAATTATATAAGACAATACTTATCAATATAAAGATTTGAATTAAATCTCGATTTGTATGGAAAGTTGTAAGTCCATGTAGAACCTCACTTCGCATTGAAAAATATATGCGTGGAGATAGTATGTTCCGCCTTCTTCCCTACGAGGCAGGGGTCCACTATAAAAAAAATTAGACACATAGGTGTGCGTTAAACTTTGCTTCGTGTAGAAAGTGGAAAAACTCAAAAAGTTTTGTCCCTGAAAATGTAAACAAACACTTTTGCCACGTCTGCTCTACACAAATCCAACATAAATGAACTTCATTTTTCCTTATTTTATAACAGAAAATACCTTAAAACTGTGAAACTTTAAAATCGCATATCTCTGGAACCAGAAGAGAGCGCCACAAAATTCAAAGTGTGTGTTACTTAGGAATGTATCCTCTACAATATATGTAAAAATGAAAACGATCCATGAGATGTAAGTTAATCCAAACATTTATCCATTTTTGTTTCAAATCAAACTTTAACATTAATAAATATCTTAAAAAGACCTATATAAGATACCACCGATTAAGTTATAAGAAAGTTATTCCGGATCATGTACTTGACATGTCAAGATCAAGATCATCGGTAAGATGTCCGTTAATAATAACCACTTTTCCTTATAACTTATTTGGTGGTCATTCTTTATTAAAAAGTTATAAACAAAAATGTATAATTAATACTATGTAATTATAGAACACTGTATACATATACAGTATTACTATCTTTGTTTAACTTGGTTTGTTTACCTTTCTTATACTGAAATCGTCTATCGAAAAAAATAAAACATTTCTATATTGTTGATATGTTTCACAATTTTGTAAATACTGAAAAAAATATTAGCCAGTACAACATATATCGTTGGTAATCAATAATTAATTCGAATAAAAAAAAGTAGAATAGAAAATGAAATTCTATGAAATTCTATGAAATTCTTGCTTTAACAACAAATTATAAAGAATTATTAAAGTATCTGTGTGCAAAAAACGTTATTAAACGTTATTAAATGTTATTATCGCAAGATAATAAAATGTCCACGTTATTAAAATATTGTGGAATTAAAAAATGAAGAGCTTCTCTTTCATTATAAGAAATATTGTTATAAAGAAATGGAAAAACATTAACATAAACGACTCACTTGCAACTTCAAAATCAGTGCTTTACATGAAACTTGGTTTTCACATCGACTTTTAAATATCAATGTAGTCTGTTGTTTAATATGCTATGTAATGATGTTAAATTCTCCTTGACAAATATTTTTATAACGAGAGCTTAATATTTCATCATGCAAAGCAGTCGACTGGGTGAATTTTTGTCGAGAGATAATTATAGGGTAGGGGAAAGGCAAAATCCATCATGTGTCCATACAGTACTTTTCAAGATAAACAAGGTTTACTTTGAATAAATGTGAAAATGAAATATAGAATATAAAAATTCTCTTTCTTTCCTCCGCCCACGTATTTCATTTACTAGATACAAATTAATTTATTTAATTCGTATCAGTGGCTATTACAATAAAAATAAAATTACAATAAAAATAAAATTGATAAAAATGGAGTTATTGTTGAAATAGATGAAGTCAAATTTAAATGTCGAAAATATAATCGTGGACGATTTATTATGGGACTTTTTGCGGGTATAGAGGCACACAAAAAAAAAAGTTTGTTATTCCGGTTCTATTTCGTAAAGCAGAAGTGTTACTTCCATTTATTAGAAAACATATTGCTCCTGGATCAATAATCTATAATGATTGTTGGAAGGCTTATAGGAGAATATAGGAGAAATTGGTGAAGAAATTTATCAACATAATACAGTAAATCATTCAAATAATTTTATTGATTCAGATACAGGATATCAAATACAAAATATAGAAAAATTATGGAAGGATATTTGTGGGATTATTCCTAGATACGGCCATAAAGAAGATCATTTTAATCATTATTTAATTGAATTTGTTTTTAAAAAGACATTTGATGGTGAAAATCGATTAGATGCTTTCTTTAAAATAGTTGCTACTATCTATCCTATGAAAATGTAAATGAAATATAAATTAAATATAATAAATAAAAATGTTATTTTGTAGTTATTACTTTTTTGTAACAATATATAAAAAATGTTTTATTTATGAAACTTTTTTCTTAACAACTTTATAATGCGAAGCGAAATTCACCTCACAAATGTTATATGGATGGGAAAGTATATGCGTTAAAGTATAGGGTTCCGCCTTTCCTACAGGGAGACTCCATATAAGACACATAGATTTGAGCTTCGCTTTATGTGTGAATTTATAAACTCATGTAAAATCTTGTTTTGCGAAAAATGGAATCCCCTGTGCTAACGCATATACTTTACAATGCAAAGCGAAGTCCACTACACAATTGTTGTGAGGATGAAAAAGTGTATGCGTGGACGCAGTGAGTTTCATCTCCATCCACCCTACAGAGGGACTTCACTTTCGGAAGATATAATCTAATCCAAACCAAATTTTAGTTTTAAATCAGAAATAGGAGGAGCTTTGTCTCCGTAAATGTAAATAAACAAACACTTTCCATATCTGATCTACGCAAAAAACAATGTAAACTTTATTTTTCCTTATTTTGATAGAAAAAGCATTAAAATTCTGAAACTTTAATTTGTTATATCTTCTAAATTAATGCCGACCGCCATTTAATTTTTACGGGGAATTACGCAGAGTGACTTAATGATATATGTGAGAATTATTGAAATCGAAGCTGGCTCCCTCATACTAAATAATTACCTTTTTCCGTTAATAACTTTTTAATGAAGAATGACCGCTAAAATCTTTTGAATATTACAAGATTATGATCTTTGGAGTCGCCGGGAGTGGACGTGTGGGGACACGACCACCTCCAATGCACAGCGGCTTCAGCATAGGGGCAGGTGGCCGTGGCCGCACCTTGCTGCCTTGTAGAAGGGCGAGGAGGGAAAAACAAGATCTCTCCCTCTTCCCCAGAGAAAGAGGTCCCCTCTTCACGCACACATTGCGCGTGAAGCGGAGACCGAGCACGAGAGAGGGCTGCGGTTTTATGCTTAGTTCGATCTCGCAGCCCTCCCTACTATCGTGCGTAGGGGTGACCGTTGGATTTTAGTGGGTATGCCGGGGCGGTGATACAATGCCGCTCCGGTGAGTCCCACATAACCCTCCGCCTCCCGCAGGCGGAGGGTATGCGTAAAGCATTTCCCGTATAAAAAAAAGGGATCATGATCTTGACAACATATGTCGTTTTGAGGTGCTCCTCTAAAAGTAAATAATTATCATAAATTTATTTGTTAACTATTAAAAAAAGAAATTTGAAATATATATAACTTTACTTTTCCAATAAGAAAACAAAATGGATTCATTACTCGTAATTCTGATTTCCTAATATAAATAATGAATTACTTAATTTATTTTATTCTTTTGTTTTAAAATAAAATACTTTCAAATATTTATTCCTAATATTTAATATTTATTCCAATTTTTAATATTTTCTATATTATACGTTAAGTTCTACATATTGCGGTTAGTTTTCTTTATGTATTAAGTTATTAATTTTATGTATTATTAGTGTTATGTATTTAAAAATAGTTTTGCAAACGTGTTCTTAATATATTAAAAAATTTTGCAAAAAAAAAGAATATTTTTAATTTTATGCGCTACTTTTGTCGCTTTAAAATTATTTTATTTTAGAAAAAATGTAAAATTGCAAATTTTTTTAAACAATAGTTGCAACTACACACAAAATGCTTTTTCATATATTTTTTATTTTAAGTTGCTTTTTTTAATTTTCAAAGAAATATTTATGTTACATATACTTGTGTGTCTTTAAAAAAATATATTTTATAAATAATATTGTTATTTTATAAATACATCAGTAACACAACAGATAATATGATAAAACGTATAAAAAGTTATATTTTTGAGTGTTTTATATTTTTTAATTAACAAAAAAATTAACTACAAAAATGTTATTTAGAAATCTTTTATTTATAAAAAAAATATTACTATAGTACTGTAAATATTAACTATAGTACTGTCAATAAAGATCACCACAATATCATTGAAAGTTATACAGGGTGTCCGAAAATTTGCGGAACACCCTTTAAGGAAAGGTAGAGACTGTTATTCTGAACAGAAGTCCTGTACCATTTTTTTCTATAACGCTTAATAAAAGAGTTATTATTGACTGAAATCTGGCCTATCATCGCCTATCTTCAGCTGGGCGCACGTCGGTAAGCCGTCATAAACATCTGAGCGCTCACGCACACTACCAGACGCACGGCTCACCGACCGTGCGTCCAGCTAAAGATCCGCGATGATAGGCCAGACTTCACTCAATAATAACTCTTTTATTAAGCGTTATAGAAAAAAATAATACAGAACTTTTCTGTTCAGAATAACACCCTCTACCTTTCCTTAAAGGGTGTTGCGCGAATTTTCGGACATCCTGTATATCAAGCTTATTATTGTGTTCCCATTGCCATGGAATGTTTCTTCTTCTAAAACAAAGCATCGAGTGAGAGTTTTGTCTAATAGCAGCAGATATACCAACGTTAGCATCGATTCATCCTAAAGGATTAATGAAACTATTTTCTCTTACTATGCTTCGCTAATTTCCTGATATTATCATATCATTAACATCTTCTTGAACTATCATTCTTTTATGTAAATTATTTGCTATGTTGATAGTTATAATGGTAGTTATAATGTAATTAACAAGTGTAATGTATAAACAAGTTATTGCTTGGACAATTTTTTCTATAGTACTCAATTTCTGAGCTAATGATTTTTGTAAAATCGTAAAGCAAGAATTCCAAAAGTATTTTCAATGACCTAACGTCTTCTTGATAACCGATAATTAATTATTCTTTGATCATTATTTTGTAAATTTTTTTTTGGAAATGGACGCATCAAATATGCTTTGAGTGGGAAACTTTCATCATAAACAACACAAAATGGTAGTAAACAATACATGTTAGCCAAAAAATGAGCTCTCAATATAGATATTGTGTTGTTTTCAAATGCTTCTTTCATTGCGGTATTTGACTAAATTCTAGCATCATTCAGAAAACCTGGAACATAAAAAAATATATATACATTCTTGACAAATCTTGTTTTGAAAACCTTGTAATAATATACCATAGTCTCTCAATGCCAACCTAAGTAAAATGATAACAAACATCTGCAAGCCATTAATATAAGACTAAAATAACTTTTATAATTGTGAAAAGCACTATCTGAATTAGGTAAAGCTTGAATTCGATAGTGTTTTCCATCAACATCTCCGCTGCATACATACACACACACAATTTAAAAATATCCAAATATTATGAAATTTCTCTGCAATTCTTATCCATTCATTTTTTTCTTGTGAACACTGAAGATATATTGGTTGCAATATTTTTTAAATAGCATTACATACTTCAAGAATAATATTGTATATGATTGATTTACTTATTCGAAAAAACAAAGATGTAGCAGTCACGCCATTACCATGAGTTAGAAAACTGAAAATAATTTAAAAATTATAATAACATTTTATATAATTTACAGAATATAAATAAGCCATTATTAAATACAATAGCAAGGTAGAGAACAGTTATTAAACTAACCTTAATGTCACAGAGCAACACACTTTGTTGGCAATGATTTTCTCCAACTTCTTTCCTTAACATTTTAGAAGATAATATAAATAATCAATCACTATTGCACTGACATCCTCGTCAAGTTATAAAATTCTTCACATTATAATGATTCACCTTTCCCGATGCTCCGGACTCGTCGGTGTCAGAATTCGGGCGAAGGAGGGAGATTCAAACTCGTTTTTTTTTTTAATAATTTTACTTTATTCAAACTTTATTCAAAATTAATGAAAACATACATGTGTAATCAAGTGGTGAATCAGCTTAAAGTGTTGTATCGGTGGGAATGAAAACGGAAGCGATATTTATACGGCAGAGTAAATTGAAACACAAACGAAAGGTCTTAGCGTCTACTGATCACCCACACGGAACATATCCAATGGACGTCCATATAACCTTCTTAGCTTTATCTCCGATATCTCCACAATATCTATCTCCACAATGGATATTGTATAGATTTCTAATAGAAATCCATATTATCTTCATGGTAGATATCGTCTATAAATCCATCATGGATGTCCATTAGACATTTTTATGGATGTGTAATCCATAAAAATGTCTAATGGACATCCATGTGTAATAGATTTATACACGTATGTTTCTAACAAAATAAAATTTAATTTTTATTTAAGCATTATTTAAAATTCTCAGTTAATGAGTTTTGAGAAAATACTTAAAATTTGTTAATATTATATATTCTTTTTTAATTTATAGACAATTCAAATTTATATTAAAAATTTTTATTAAACTTAAAATGTGATCAACAAGATTTTAATACAAAAGGTAAAAAATGTTCTGTAATCAAAATTTTTTACACAATTTATAATATACAGGGTGTTCCCGGGTTAAATGGCCAAACTTGAAATATGAATTTAGGACCTTAAAACAAGAAAAAATTTTCCTCTGGAAGTATGCTCGCAAACTGCTTTGTTCAAGAAATATTGAAGTTTAGAACTATAGGAACAAATAATTTTGAAATGTTTCTTTTTATTTTTGTTTTGAAGATCGAAGGTCATTGACAGACTTGTGTTTGTACTGTAAGCAAACCTCCGTCCATTCGTACCTATTAATGATCAATTACTAAAACGGAAGATAGTGCAAGCGTGCGAAGAAATTACAGATGTACAATGTCAATCAGCCCCATTCATTCTGTCATCGAGGTGCAATGCTTGTCTCCGAGCTGGAGGTTATCATTTTGAATTAAAAAACTATTTAATTATTAAATTTTAAACAAAATTATTTAATTATTAAATTTTGATTACTGTACATCAATAAACAGAATTAACCTAGATTATAGAAATTATTTGTTCCTAACTTCAAAAGTCAATATCTCTTGAATGCAGCGTTTGCGAGCATACTTGTAAAGGAAAATTTTTTCTTGTTTTTCTAAATTTATATTTCAAGTTTGGTCATTTAACACGCGAATATCCTGTATAATATTATTAATTTATTATTAAACAAAGAAAATTCTTAATTTATAGATGAAAATTAAAGATAACTAAATTATATAACTGATTTATATTTTATAAAATCAAAAAAATATTTTTTAGTTATTTTTCTTTTGCGCACAAACAGATAAATATAAATACTTAAAATATATCCAATTGTCTAAATAATTGTATTAAAAACAACTAATATAGTTTTGATTTTACAAAATATATTTCTTGTGTTTGGTACAATTAAAATGCACACAAAGATGAGAAAATAATATAAATTCAACAATTTATAAATGATAGTTTAGTTTTTAATTTTTGTAGGAAAAGCATCCATAATAAATTTACATAAAATCTAGTTATAAAATTGATGCAACCACCTTAAATTGTAAGACGGTTACATTCCACAGAGATTAATAAATCTACCATCAACTTCTCAGCGACATGAAAAACGTTCGTCCAAACTCATTTCATTAACATCCTAAAGACCACCGCGTAGCGGTAATATTCATATAATGTCACAAATAATTATTTTTATTAAGAATCTATTATTATTTTAAGGAACTACTATTAATTTTAAAGAACTTATTAATTTAAGGAACTAACATTATTTTTATTAGGAAACTCTTACAAAAAAATATTATATTAACAAAATTAAATACTATTGGTTTTCAATAACTTTCAATTGTATTTTCATCAATAATTAAATAATTTAACCTTTTTTTCTTTAATATATATGGAATAGATCTCACAAAAAACCATAACTTCAAATGAAACAAATTTTTTTTTAGTGTATTTTTGAAAATATAAGATATTGTTACGTCCGCCTTCTGTTTATCCATCCCTGCGTGTCGCCTGTGCTGGTGTGCTGTACCATCTTCAAGAGTTGTTTCCCTGACGCATCTCTAAGGGAGGTGTTATTAAACAACAGCTGACATTTTGATGTTTTCAGCCGCCATCTTAGCCATCTCGCGGCAATTCCGTGCGGACGTTTCCGCGATTGATCCCGCTTTCCTTTGTAAACGAGTCTATCTGTTCCGTGTTCTGTATTCTGTGTTCTGTGTCATATTAAAGTTTCTTTTGTTATTTCATAATAAATGTTATTATTTACGGCGCGAAGCGTGTGTGTGGATCGTGTCGTGCGCGATTCGATTAATCTCGAAGTCGTCGCGCGGATGTAACATTTTGGGGGCTCGTCCGGGATAATCGGACAACGAGAAGGAACGAAAAAAAACGAGCTATGGCATCAGAGCGACAAGAACTTCCATCAGGAGTTGTGACGCGCAAAAGATTGCGAACTGAGACTCCGTTTCGAGCTTCTCCGGAACCCACGGCAAGAGGACCGACATTGGAAGCGTTAACGCTTCAATCTGCGCTGCGGGAGATTTGTCAGCTGAAAGAGGAGCGTTTGCAGGAGCGAGCCGAATTTGAAGCACAGAAACTCCAGCAGCAAAACGAGATGCTTCGCGGGCTGGAGGAGAGGATGCGCTAGATGGACGCCGATATACAGCTAAGTCATTTAAATAATAGAAGTGGCTCTAGAGCGGATAGCTTTCAAGAGATGGGGGCGCGTATGGAAATCGGAGCGCAGGAATCGTGAGAGTCTATTAATCGGGAATTAGATTACAAATTAAAATCGGATATTTTTGATGGTAGTGTTCCGCTGAGAGAATTCTTTTCACAATTCGAGCTGATGTGCGAGCTAACCAATGGAGTAACGCGACAAAGAGTGTAGCGTTAATTTCTTGTTTAAGAGGAAAAGCGCGGGCGGTTTTAGAATGCGTTGACAAAATTGAAAGTTTAGATTATGTAGAGTTGAAATCCAAATTGGAGTTACGTTTCGGAGAGGGATGTTGCTTCCAGTCTTATTACTCGCAATTTACTAACAAAAAACAAAAATCGGGAGAGGATGAGGCAACTTTGGGCTCCGAAATTGAACGGTTATCAAAATTAGCGTATCCGGAATGCTCTCATCAAGTACGTGATAAAATCGCTTGCGCACAATTTGTTACGGCGTTATCGAATAGTTTAATAAGAAGGACCTTACAATTAGAGGGGGTCACTCCTTTGAAAATGGCCATACAAAGGGCAATGACAATTAAAGTAATTCAGGAAAGTAATTTTGAGAAGAAAAGAAATTTTAACAGCAATAACAACAGTAGTAATAGTTATAAAAAAACAATTATAAGAGAGAGAGAGATTTTCTAATTGAAATGAAAGTAGGAAATATTTTAATAAAGACAAAGACAAAAGAAATGATGGGAAGAAATTTGAAAATAAAAATGACAAACAAAAAAAATTTTCGAAAGAATGTTGGCTGTGTGGCAGTGCAGGCCATTTTCGAGCGGAGTGTCCTTCCTTTAACGAAAAGGGAAACTAGGATTAGGATCGAGCTGATCGGGGCGAGTTCGGCGAATAAACAAAAAGCCCCGATGGGATTAAGCACTAATTTTAAAAGCTGTAGAAATTTAAATGTTGAGAATAGAGAAAAATTATTTTATTTTGAGGGTTATGATGACCAGATTTGTACAATTAAAATTGATACGGGCTCGGATGTATCACTGATTAACAGCAATTTAGTTAGAATGCCTAGGCGGCGAATTCCTCTCGATCGATTTTCTCGAATTACATATCCGACGGGGAAAGAAGTACCTGTCAAATTTAGGATCATTGTAATGATTAGAATAGGGGAATGTTGTGTGGAGCTTCCGGTTTTTGTAGCTGAAATGACAGAAGATTGTTTACCTAGAGCTGATTTTCTCTCGAAAGTGAATTTGGAAAATGTTTTTGGGTCGGTTTTTGGAAATCCTATTTTAAGAGACGTGGGAAAAAATGTTTGTTCGCGCATAGGAAGTTTTAAACATGAAATTCCTCAATTTCTTGTCGAGTTTTTTGAAAGGGAAATAGAAGGACTTACGCAGAATCAAAAGGATCTTATTGCTTGTTTTCGGTGGATTTTCAGGATGTATTTTCGGAGGAAATTGTAGTTGGGAATTGTGACGTCGTAAAACATGCCATTAATGTTAATGATTCACATCCTATCAAACAGGCTCCCCGTCGAATTCCTTTAAAAATGCGAGGAGAGGTCGATAAAATCATCGAAGACATGAGACGTCAGGGAGTAATAGAAGAGTCACAGAGTCCGTGGGTTTCACCCCCCGTCATGGTTAGGAAAAAAGACGGATCGATTCGATTCTGTGTCGATTATAGAAAATTGAATGCGGTTACAGTTAAAGATTTCCACCCAATATCTCGTATTGATAATATTCTTGATCGATTAGGTGGTAGCTTTTGGTTTTCGACTTTAGACCTCAAAAGCGGGTATTGGCAAATAAAAATTCGTCAAGAGGACAAAGAGAAGATAGAATTCTCGATTGGGAATGGTTTGTGGCAGTTCACCGTTATGCCTTTTGGACTTTGCAATGCTCCCGCCACTTTTGAACGATTAATGGAGAAAGTTGTAAGGGAATTGTTATTTAATGTTTGCTTGGTGTATTTGGACGATGTGATTATTTTCGGTGAAAGTTTCGAAGATATGTTCAGTCATTTAAGACAGGCCTTCTCGCGATTACGTTCTGTGAATTTAAAATTAAATCCAAAGAAATGTTCTTTCTTTAAACGGGAAATAAAGTATTTAGGACATGTGGTTTCTCAGCAGGGTATTACCACCGACCCTGACTGTTGAGAATTGGTTCCTCGGACCAAAAAGCAAGTTCGTAGTTTCCTAGGTTTTTGTTATTATTATAGGAAATTCGTGAAGAGATTTTCGTTGATAGCAAAGCCATTGTTCGCGCTAACTGAAAATCTTACGAAATTTGTGTGGACTAAGCAATGCGAGATAGCTTTTGTAGAATTGAAAAAGCGACTAGTGTCTTCTCCTATTTTATCATTTCAGAAGGATGAAGAATAGTTTATTCTTGATACTCACGCATCTAATCATGGAATCGGTGCGGTTTTATCTCAGATCCAAGATGGAGTAGAAAAAGTTATAGCATATTACAGTCGAGTGTTAAATAAATCAGAAAGGAATTATTGCGTTACGCGTCGGGAATTGTTAGTCATAGTTGATTCGTTGAAATTGTTTCGTCATTTGTATGGAAGTAAATTCGTAATTAGGTCCGATCATATTTCTTTGTGTTGGCTGATGTCGTTTAAGAATTTAGAAGATGGCGCGTTGGCTGGAACGGATTCAACAATATAATTTTAGAGTCATTCATTGGAGAGGGAAGCTTCACGGTAACGCCGACGGTTTATCAAGGCGTCCTTGTGAAAAAATGAATTGTAATTATTGTAATAAATTAGATACGAGGGAAAAAGAGTTAGTTGGAAGAATGATTCTTAGGGAGAATTATTGTGAGGGTTGGAAAGAAGATCAATTAGAGAATCCGGCAATCGTAAAGATTCTTCATGGAAAGGAAAAAGGACAGCGTCCTTCCTGGCAGGAAATCGTTTCGGAAGATTCTTCCGCTAAGATTTATTGGTCGCAATGGGATTCTCTGGAGGTGAGAGATGGTATTCTGTTTAGGAAATGGGAATTTCCGAATTTAAAGAGTGTTTCTCAGATCATAGTTCCGAAAAAAAGAGTTAAAGAAATCTTAGAAGAAGCTCATGATTCTCCTTCAGGTGGCCATTTTGGGGTAAATAAGACTCTTGAGAAAATTCGAAAGAGATTTTACTAGGCCACTTGTAAACAAGATGTGGAGAACTGGTGTAGATCCTGTCGGATTTGCATAGCTAAGAAGGAACCTTCTGATAAAGGAAGATCTGAAATGCAAATTTACAATGCCGGAGTTCCTTTTGAAAGAGTTCAGATAGATATTGTAGCTCCATTCCCAACATCTTCTTCCGGGAATAAATATTTGCTAGTTATTACAGATTGTTTTACTAAGTGAGTAGATTTCCGTTAAAAAATGTTAGAGCGAAGACTGTTGGGGAAACTTTTGTAAATCAGGTAATTTCCAGATTTAGAGTTCCGTCAGAAGTTCACACAGATCAGGGAAGAAATTTTGATTCGCGATTGTTCCGGGAGTTGTCGCATTTCTTAGGCATTAAAAAGACAAGAACAACTCCTCCATTCATCTTCAATCAAATGGCTTAATCGAACGGCAACACCAAACGATAGTTAATTATTTAGCGAAGTTTGTTGCAAATAATCAACGAGATTGGGATAGATGGATAGAAATGTATCTATTAACGTATAGGTCTGCTAGACATGAGACCACAGGAGTCTCTCCTGCTGAGTCTTGTTTCGGTCGAGATTTGAAGTTACCTTTGGATCTTCTTCGCGGTATTCCTCCAGAAAATGAGGTAAATTTGTCGGAAGGAAGTTTTGTTTCAAAGTTGAAAGAAAAATTGAACAAAATTCATAATGGGGTTAGGCAACGACTGAATATGACGGAATATTGAGGTCGAAGGCTTTTTATGATCGAAAGGCTCGTCACTTACGTTTTGAACCTGGAAATAAAGTTTGGTTGTACAATCCTCGACAAATTGTAGGAAAAACTCCCAAATTACAGAGTAATTGGGAAGACCCTTATGAAGTAATTAAAAGATTGAACGACGTCGTATATTGTATTCGAAAGTCTAAGAAACATAAGAATAAGATAGTTCATTTAGATAGACTAGCCTCTCATCATGAGAGACATATTTAGATATTTCTTATTACATCCGAGACCCAATTCGAATTTGCGTTGTTACTTGTTGTTTCGATTAATTTCTTTTATTTTCGAAGGGATTCAATGGTGAGGATGTGATGTGAGACGTCATGCGCCGGAAGAGACTATGGTGTGGAAAATACAGATAAGTACATCATTTATTATTGAAGACTGCCTCACCCGCGGTTTTTGAGCCGTGGTTTTCCCGACGGGTCTCAGGGCGAATGCCGAGACAGGGGCTTGGGGAGTCCTCTTTGAGGATGCCGGGTCCACGGTAAATACCCTCCCCTTGTCCGAAGATTTCCCTAGGAGCGACATATCGAGTAACCACGAGCGACGCGAGAAGTCCCGCAAAATGTTACATCAACGCGACGACTTCGAGATTAATCGAATCGCGCACGACACGATCCACACACACTCTGCGCCATAAATAATAACACTTATTATTTAATAATAAAAGGAACTTTAATAACTCAGAAACACAGAATACAGAACACGGAAAAAATCAACTCGTTACAAAGGAAAGCGGGCTCAATCGCGGAAATGTCCGCACGGAATCGAATCCGCCGCGAGACTAAGATGGCAGCTCAAAACATCAAAATGTCAGCTGTTGTTTAATAACACCTCCCATAGCGACGCGTCAGGGAAACATCTCCTGAAGACAGTACAGCACACCAGCTCAGACGACACGCAGGGACGGATCAACTCAAGGCAGACGTAACACTATATATATATTCATTTTAAATAACGGATGATTTTAACTTTTTCGAACATTTATCTGAAGAATGTCTCCCTCACAATATTGAATATTGCAGTAAAATTATAGGGAAATTATAAACTTATACATTTTAATGATCATATTACTGTTATATATTATTTTATAATAAAATTTTTATTATTTATTTAATATTTCATAAAAAAATATTGCGCGCAACGTTTCAAAACCTTTACAAAAAATATATAGTATTCAATTGCTAGTTTGTTTGTTTACCGCTATGCGACGCGCGATGCATCTATCTCACAGTTGAGATTCAGTAATGAGAATTATATAAAGCTTGCAAAGAGCAACTGACATAAGATTAAAAATGTAACTTTTTCTACCAGTCCAATTTCTAGTACAATCCCAACATAGGGAATTTAAATATTAAACTGATTGTTCCTTAGAAATCTGGCAGATAAAATGAAAAAGTTAAAATTATCGTTTATTCTCTATTTAAGATGTAAAATTTATATATATATATATATATATATATATATAATCTTATATTTTCAAAAATATATTAATAAAGATCTCGTTTTATTTCATTTTATAGATTTTTGTAAGATGTATATATTAAAAAAAAATTTGAACTATTTAATTATTGATGTAAAGAACGGTTGAAAGCTATTGAAAACCAATAGCGTTTAATCGATTTTTGTAAATATAATTTTTTTTTTTGTAAAGATTCCGTAACAAAAATAATATTAGGACGTTTGTGTCATATTAATCTCTTATTGAGATCTGTTGTTAGGGATTTACCAAAACTTCATAAAATATCTATGTGACGTCCATGTCACGTCCGTATGATATCTACAAGTATGTTTAATGGATGTCGAATTGAAATAAGAAATACGGAACTGTGGATGTTTAGTAGATATCCATAGGAGATTACATAGACAACTAATAGAGATTTCGAATCTCCATGATAGATATTTATTGGAAATCCATTAGAGATTTTTGTTCCGTGTGGACAATATAGCCAAGAATACTCGGTTGTCAACGAGAACGCTCGTATGCGTGGTCAGGCGGCGTTATATTTTTTACACAGAGAGTAATTCTTAAAAACTAGAAACACAAACGAAAGGTCTTAAAAACTACTAACCTATGACTGAAAACACTCGGTCGTCGCAACGAGAACGCTCGTATGCGTGATCAGACAGGATATAAGGTACGGGTAGCAGAAACCAATGACCGACAACACTCGGTCGTTGCAACAAGAACGCTCGTATGCGTGATCAGGCAGGACCGTTCGGAAGTTCCGCTTAAGTTTAGGATTCGAGATCTGGAACTGGCGGTCAGCCTCCCGCTTATATACCTATTAATTGGTTCTCTACTCACGCTCGGTGCGTGGTGGGGTGACCGCTATGGAGGGCCGCGATACTGGTGTCGACATTGGGAGGCGCCGAGTCTCATTTTCCGGGCGGATGGTAACTTGGGGGACTTTTAATAACAGAGTGTATTGCGCTCGATACAACATTATCACTTGTTCAAAAATACATTTCAATTTCCGGTGAGCGCTAAGTTTTTGTCTGCTAACCGCAGTAGGTTAAGGTTTTACTCACCATTTTCTCACTATTCCACATTTTTTTCTCAGTATTAAACTCATTTTCATAATTTGTGTCCAAACCAATAGAGAATCTAAATAATTTCTCAAAGTTTCAATATCCATTACTTATAATCTCAATTTATGCGACATTCGATTACGACATATTGTAGAATGAGCCTAAGACATTTTTATCTTGATTTTTTTTCCTTAATCATCGACAAATTATCATTAATTTTTGCGTTAGTTTTTTAGTAGATATTTCTATAAAGAAACAAAAATTGCGAGCGAAAAAGATTCGTAATCGCTACAATTGACGGACCCGAAATCTTTTGGCTCTGACGGCAACGGATTTCTCCTTTGCAATAGATATAAGTAAAATCAACCTAAAAGTCTGTCTTACACACATACACAAATGCATATGCACTCATGCACACGCGACTCCTTTCATCTATTCTCTTTCCTTCTTCTCCTTAGGAGCTGTACCTTCGTCTGTAACTTCGTCGGAACGATCTTCTCTCACATGATCCTTTAGAATTACCTCCAAAATCTCTCTCTCTCTCTCTCTCTCTCTTTCTCTCTCTCTTTTTCATATAATTAATGAATCCTTTTCTTCTCCTTTCATACCAGAACCGCCGCTAGTTCCTATTCTCGAATATTTGTCAATGGATGTGAACCATGAGTCACATCGATGAATATCTCGATCGTATCCAATTTTCTGTCCGGCCTGACCATATAAAAATAAAAGATTTACAAACCTTTCTAAATGAGACTGTTTCCGAAACTGTTACTTTTTTACTCCCTTTAGATTCCTCCCCATAGCAGTTCCCGTTCAAGTCTTCTTAAAACTCTAGCTTCCCTTTTCTTCCAAAATAGAAGAACTATCACTATAATACTACATCATCCCCTCACACTCGTTTACTCACACACTGATATTATTTAAGTATGTTGGTTGACAAAACTAGCTAACTATACTCCATCCAACGAAAGAATGATTACGGATCGGACGAAAACTCATCTGTTTTGCGCAGGTTCCGAAGAAGGGAAGCATATTTAAATACGGTACCGAGTAGCATGCCACGCTCTCCCCACTTTGCCCGCCATGCGCAGACCATAGTCATTCTCTCGTTGGACGGAGTATAGTTTTATTTATTTTTAATTGGCAATACTGATAGACAATATATACTCGCACGCGCTCTCGTGTCTGATTGAGCTCCATAAAGTTAACCGGTCAACATTCATTTTTATAATTTTTTTTTTTTACAAATCATTTGTTGGTAATTTGTTGGTAATTACTGATTTAATTATAACGTTTGTTGATTAATATTTTTTTTGAAAATAATACGAAACACGAAAATAAAATTTTGTGTGAACTTAGCCGGATAGATATTATTTTTGTTTCAATCTTAGTTCAATCGATGCGCAATCGTTTGTTAGTTCATATTTGCCTTAAAAAACGAAAAAAATTAATGCAATAATGGTGGCGGGAGGGGTAAACTTAAGATTAAACTTAAGATTAAGGGCGACATCACCGATTTCAATGACCTTGATATATGTTGTCAAGGACATAATTCTGAGTAACTTTTTCTTCTAATTTAATCGTCG
>JBCEZX010000005.1:1218525-1235953 GCA_039654345.1 Cataglyphis cursor
ACCCTGTATATATATATATATATATATATATATATATATATATACAGGGTGTCCCATAATTCGCGGATCATCTCTCGTATACATATAAAGCATGCTAAACTGGATAAGAAAGTCCTCTAACGTTTTGTGATTTTCATGATAATTAATAAGAAATTAATTAATAAAGTTATTTTTAATTTTGCTTTTAGACAATTTTTTTCTCTTTGAAAGTTGTTTTCAAAGTTCGTAATTTGTGTTTGAGTTGATAATGTTTGATATAGGTTGCGCGCATAACATAAATACGAACTACAATATGTTTTCTGGAACAAATATTACTTTTGAAATTAACTTTTCCTGAAACTTTATCGTATTAAATAAAAGCGTGCATGCACCGTGGCTTTTGAAAATAATAATATAAATAATATAAATAATATAAATAATTTCTTAAATTATTCAGGAATATCTACAGTGTATATGTGTTAATACAAATCATTTATTCTTATTACCCAAATTCATATTAATAATATTCATATTCATAATAATAAAATCTTATATAGCTTATATTGCATAAACTGAAATGTTACTCAAGAAAATGAAATTTTTCTCTTAAAAGATAAAATTTAAAATACTTTTTTTTAATTATACTAAAAAAACTTTATACAAATAAAAATATTTATTTCAAGAATTTTATATCTTAGAACTTAAAGCAAATTTTTACAATAGATTAAACGGATAGTAGAGTCTGTAATTACTTACTTTGATTCATCCTGATCATCGTCATCGTCTTCGGAATCAAAAAAAGCATCATCGTCGTCGGAATCGATTGAAACTTTGGTTTTCATTCGTCGTTGTTGAATTGCACGAGACTTTGGAATTACTATATCCCTAAAAACAGATTATATAATTTATAATGAATTACGCTTATTATAAAAAATATAATAATTGATTTCAAAAGAACAATGCAACTTTATTATGTAGCAAAATTCTTAGATTTATGATATTTCAAGAATCAAGATACAGATGGTAGCGTCTCGCGTCAAGTCATACTTAACAGCAAGACACTCCTTGTATCTATTCGCGAAGCGGTCAATGGAGAGTATCTTAGGTTATTTATAAGATCTCAATAACGGTTGAACCAATCGAGTTCTTAATAGACACTCGATAATTTGAAATTCAATTATATCAGAAAATTGTCTTTATTTTCATTCTATGTATTGCAAAAATATTACAATGGCATCCAAAAAGACATACTTATAGCGCCCTCATTAAGCGTAATTAAAATTATCTATAATACCAACAATTTAAATTCCACCATTACTTATGTATGATTCATACATATTACAAGGAACAACTTCAAATTGTGGTTAACATGTTGAAATTAGATATCGTATATTTCTACTTTTCTACTGTTGTGTACAAGGTCTGTTGGTGAAAGTGCTAGTAGCTTCGAGTGCGCGGTCGATGTAATGTAGTAATGCGCGAGAAGTAGAGATAAAAACAGCGCGTATCGAGTATTGCATTTATTATATTAGTTAATAGTCATTCTTTCATTAATTAAAAACTGAGTTATATAGTAATTTTCTAAGATTTATTATCAGCCAAAACATTGGTCGTTCGAGCAGGATCGGCTAAAAACAAGATACAGCAGTAAATACAGTCTACAAAATTCACATAGCCAAAAAACATGGAATCGATCGTTGCGCTGCACAAGGAACGAGAAAAACGGCAAGATTAGAAATAAACGCCAACAAATAACGAAATGCTAGTAACAAACAGAGCTTATTCATCGGATTTCAATTACAAATAGTAACAGTAATAATGAGTCAAAGGTTAAATTACCAGTATAACGATTCACTTTTCCCGATGCTTCAGATCAGTCAATCGGTGACTCGACGAGTCCGTCGGTGTCAGGATTCGGACGAAGGAGGGAGACAAACTCGCTTGTATAATTAAATAATGTACAAATTTTATTTTGATCAAATGAAAATATACAGGTGTAATCAAGTGATGTGAATCGGTTTGTAATGTGGTATTGATGGAATTGAAAACGGAACAATATTCAAACGGCGGAGCAAATTGAAATACAAACGGAAAATCTTAAGATGTACTGATCAATGGTCGAGAACACTCAGTAGTCGCAACGAGAACGCTTGTATGCATGGTCGGATGACGTTATATTTACACAGAGGGCAATTCTTAAAACTAGGAACGGAACACAAACGGAAGGTTTTAAAATTGACTAACCGATGGCCGAAAACAACTCGGTCGTCGCAACGAGAACGCTCGTAGGCGTGGTTAGGCGAGATATAAAGAACAGGTGGCCGAAATCAATGGCCGAGAACACTCGGTCGTCACAACGAAAACGCTCGTATGCGTGGCTAGGCAAGAAGCGGGTGGTCGAAACGAATGGACGAGGACACTCAGTCGTCGCAAAAACGCTCATATGAGTTGTCAGGCAGGATCGTTCGAAATTCGAGTCGGAGATTCGAGATCGGGTACTAGTGATCAGTCTCCCGCTGAACCGGTTTATATACCCGTTAATCAATCCTCCAAGCGGCTCAGTGCATGGTGAGGCGACCGCTATGAAGGGATCATGGTATTGGTGTCGACATTAAAGGGCGTTATAGGCGTCAAGTCTCATTTTCCGGGCGGATGATAACCCGGCAGGCTATTAGTAACAGAACGCATTGCGCTCGTTACATCAGTAATCAAACTTCCCACTTTCGATGATCGTGTGGAAGAACGGAAAAAATTTTTGGCAACGTTTCATTTATTAATACACAATAAAAAGAGTATTCCAGCCATCCAGAAATTTTAATATTTGACTACATCATTGTCTGAGGATGCAGCTTAAATCATAGAAGCAATCGAGCTGACAGAAAATAATTAAAATTGAGAGCTATTGAATAAATGATTTGATGATCCAAAGACTATACGAAGAAAACACTTAAGAAAAAGCATATTTAATGTCTTTTCACGATGCTAAGGTTTCAAAAAGAATCAGTAAATGCAATTCGAGGTTTGATATATTTTAGTTGATTATATTTTGAAGCAATTGCGAATACTGAAGGCAATAAAATTGCTAACTGATTCATGGGACGAACTTATCATCCCATCAACACGGTAGTGTCGCGACGACAAGTACATAGAAAGTTGTAAAGTGTAACGATGCGTACATCGTTACCCGGCCGACTCACCGGACACCGCCGCCCGACGACCATCAGTTGGGCCGAAGCGCGCGTAACATACTGCCGTTCTACGCCCATCAATCACGGGACTGTAGAGCGAAGGCGCTATGCGCCCCATTGTATAAAAACCATCGAGCGAGCATAGACATTTGTTTATGTTTATATTTGCCATCGGCTAAGCACACCGTATCGGAGCACGAGTCACGCGCTCGGGAAACCGCTCCGACCGTTCCGAATATTCCCGAGCCGCGAACGGGCTCAACCGAATTGTTAATAAACAATTATCGCGCCGACGCGATACCGCCGACGTCGGGTATAAATAAGCGCTCAACTCGGTGAGAAGACAGAATCTTCTCCGCTATCTCTGAAGTCAGTACGACGCTCAGAGCATCCTGAAGAAACCGTACGCTTGAAAAGGGAGATCGAGATTGGGAATACTCCACCTCTGCTAGGCTTTCTCAGCATCCCGCAAGCAAAGCGTTTCCGACCAAATCTCCGATCGTTCGGCAATATTTCTAGCAGTGGGAATTTACCCGCCACCGACGGATATTCCCGTCTGCCGGACGCTCCTTTTCCAATCACGAACCGCCCCCGCCGATCCCGCATTATCGCGAAGTATTTCGCGAGTTGTCACAAGCCGGCCGGGACTCGCTATCTTTACGGCGACCGAAGTCGCACACCGAAGACCGTAAGACCGCCCTACGCGAATTTGTAAACACACAATTCGTCAGCCGCGAAGCACCTGCCCCTCGCAGGGACATTGCCGCGCGCCATCGCGCCATCAATTCGACGGGTGACACCACCTATCGATTGCGAATATCGATTCTCGCGCACCGCGCTCCGATCCACCGCATAAGCGCGCCGTTCTCAGGTGTATTCTAGGCGTGCATCCGAGCTCGCCGTGCACGCGACCGCATCCACGAGGTGCACACGCACACACACAGACACACCGTTTGCGACACACTGTATCTCGCACGGTCATCCGCCCGCACCGCTAGCATACACCCGCGCGCCGCTCACATACATACTCACACACTCGCATACACACACACACACACACCCACACACATTGTAACATTTAATCTGGACACACAATAAACAGCTATTTATTTATTTAACTCCGTGTATTTCGTCGCTTGTTCTCCGCTCCGAACCTTGATCCTGACCGAGTTACCCCGAATCAGTCGTCAGAAAAACCGACCGTTACAAAGTACCAAGAAAAATATTTTCTAGCTTGTGAAACGGTTTGCTTATGTACAGGGGCCGCGGCGCTACCAAGTAGCTTATCCGGAATTTTAGGTCTTGTAAACTTTCGATTAAAATACTTGTAACGATGCATCCCCCATCGTTCCCGGCACGTCGCTGCCGGAAGTCTGCCGCCCGGCAAACACCAGCCGGGCAGGGGCAGAGGCGCTTGGCACCCTATTTTTAACGAACACCGTTATACGGCCGTTATACGGCAATACGGCCGCTGAACAGCGCCGAGCGCCATATGCTAAAAATCCAGCGTCGTTTCTCCCATCACCGAAGGGAATGGTAAAACGACGCGGGTACCGTTACACGGCTGGTATAAAAAGCCCGACAGATCTATCATCTGTACCAGACCGGTACCTGATCCCGCTCGTGCTGTACGCACGAGGAACCACCAGATACCGCTTCGAAATCGTAGAAAGACAGGGAAAAGGAGGTTGACACGTGTTCGCAGTCTCCGCCGAGAGTTCTCGACTATCTGTTCCGGATACGAATCCTTCCAAAACCTCCGTATAAAAAGAGAGCCGACGAGTTCGCTATTCTTCTCATACTCGAGCCTTACAGACCTAACATCTGACTATCCGAACTCCGCGCACAGATGCATCCCGAACAAGAATCTCTGAGAAAACGCGCCGCGTCACCTCCACCGACGCTTTGCAATTCGCTGTATTGCAGCCCGCGCCGATCACTCGGCCAGACGCATCGCAACGCGAGATATTGTGTGCGATCTCGTGTTGTATAATAAACGCTTGAGAAATCTTATTGTAGCGGCTTCGCTGTCCGCACTACCATGCCTACAAGCACGATATGTTGTTAATACGCGCCCGTCTCACTGCACGCGCCCCGCGTTTTCAAGCACGACGCGTCGAGACTATGCGCCCGCGTCTCCGAACGTCCCACGCCGCCGAACCGGGACTTTTAACTAGGCACGCAAAACACCGTCTAGACCCGCGTCATAACACTGCAACTATTATATCATTTTTGTATAATCTGACCATTGCCGAATAGAGGCAAATAAAAGACGTTCTTTAAACCTTTCGTCTCTTCGATTGTGTCTCACTCCTTCACGAACCCTGATCACGGTTGCGCTATCCGCGCACGCGAACCGTGAAGCGGCCCGTTACATATTTAAAAACTAAAGCCGTTAATCAAAAATCTAACGGCACTTTTATTATATAATGTGGATAGAAGCTTTCGATTGCGATCAGTTTGAATAAGATTGGTGCAGTCAATCTCGAGAAATGATGATCGTATATAAGAATTGTGAGATTTTTCCATCAATCTCACGTATGTACGCTCGCACGCACACATGCAAAGCGTTTTTATCCCTCAAGGCGCGTTGTAGCGCTCATATACGATTATTCGCTTGAGTATACAAATTGAGAGACAAGGTGTATGTGCATGCATATGTATGATTCTTATGTGTACCCTCTTTTATAATTTATAATAAATGAGAAAGAGAGGACGAGAGAGAGAGAGAGAGAGAGACAGAGAAAGCGAGAGAGGGAGAGAGAGAAGTGCGGGAGAGAGACAGAGCGGGAGAAAGAGAGAGAGAGAAAGAGAGCTGGAGAGAAAGAAAGAGAGTAGGTGAGAGAGGGGGAGGGGGGAGGGAGAGTGGAAGAGACAGAAGGGAGGAAGATCGAGAGAGTGAGAGGGAGAGAGGGAAGAGAGAGAGAGAGAAAGCTTCATTTATTAAGCGCTCTGAGACAAAATCCTCTCAAACGCCGTAAATAAAAATACATTAAAAGTAACAACATAATGGTGCTTAGTATATACAAAAAAATGTGTGGGTGAGTATGTATGCATGTATGTATATATGTGTACGTATAAATGTGAGTGTGTGCAATGTGCATAAACAAGCAAAGAATATGCTTATGTGTGAATGTACATTATGACTGATAATTTCCAGTCTTAAGCCATGCCAGAGAGAGATGCAAGAGTATACTGAGCATTCTAAGAAACATTCCGAATTAAACTCCGATAATGAAGAGACAAGCGAGCAAATGCGAATAGAGTCTTTGTTTAAAATCTGCCAGTGTCGTCGCACTCCGAATAGATTGAGAGAGAGACCATTCCAAAACCTAGCCGATGTGAGTCTAAACAAACGTTTATACAGTTCCGTCCTACATTGTGGCAGAAATAGCATATCCCTAGGCACGATCAGTTGTTGTAATCCTGCAGTTAAAATTGGAGTGTAGGAGACTTGGTTGTTTAGTTTCTAATATCTTATACAATAGACATCCAACAAAGTAAGCTCTTCTAGCATCGACCTTAAGCCAACGTAACCTTACATAATAAGATGTAATCTGCTCATCGGCTCTCACGTTAAAGATAAATCTGACACAAGCATTCACTGCTTTATGAAGTCTCAGATTATGTTCGGTTGTCATGTCCGTATAAGCTGCACAGCAATAATCAACATATGGATAGATCAGTGACACGACGAGCTTAGATATAAGAGTTTCCAGCAATAGTTGCCTGCACAGTTTTAACTGATATAGAACTGAATGGATCCTGTTTGTCATATTGGTAACCTGCTTCTCCCAAGATAAAGTATTCATGATCGTGACACCAAGATATTTAATAGATGTAGAATATTGAATCCTGGACCCATCCATTCTTATCTCAGGAAATGTACTCAGATCGATGGCGTTGATAAATCTCGATGTTCCCGTAATTATAGCCTGAGTCTTATCTGAGTTTAAGATGAGCCTGTTAGTAATAGACCAGCCCAGAATAGCATCAATGTCCTCGTTGACCTTCCGGATAGTGTCAGATAAATCTCTTGGTTCACAATGAATGTAGGCTTGAAGATCGTCAGCATAAAAATTGTACTTGCAGTGCTTGATCACAAGACTAAAATCAGCTAAATATAGAGTGAAAAGCAAGGGTCCCAAAACAGAGCCTTGAGGCACCCCAACCCTGACGAGAGATGGAGACGAGGTAGTACCCTCTATGCTATCTTTAATCTGCCTGAGTCTACTCAGTCAAATAAGAGTGTATCCAACGCAGGACACTCTCAGAAAAGTTTAAGTTCTTCAATTTCTCGATTAGCAGAAAATGATGCACTCTACCGAAAACCTTCGAAAAATCGAAGAAAACAAACACAGTTACCATCCTACGGTCAGCCGCGTGTCTCACCTCGTCCAGCATCCTAATGAGACAAGTTTGCGTAGAGTAGTTCCGATAAGCAGACTGACATGGATCGTATAAGCCAAAGTCCTCAAGATAGACACGGATCTGCGCGCAAACTATCCGCTCCAACGCCTTCGACAAAGTAGGAAGTATTGGTCGATAATGTTGCACCAATGTAGGATTCTTGACTTTAGGAATCGGACAGATAAGAGCCGATTTCCACTTCACAGGGAACACACCATTCATCAAGGAGAAATTGAATAGATGCTCCAAAATAGGCAGTATACAGTGGATTGTCAGTTTCAACAATCTCAAGGAGATGCCATCCCCTCCAACTGCATTTGATTTTGCCTTGGAAATCACTTTCACGATATCCCGCGACATTACATAATTCCAATGGAAGTCCTGTTATCAAAATCCCCTGCAAGCATATTCCCCAGAGAGCCATCCTCCATATAATCAGCATGCTCCGCATTATGTTCAAAGAATGCATTAAGCTGTTCAACAGAGTGCGAAACACGCCCTCCAGTATCTTTGGCCTTAATAAGACCTAGATGTCTCAACCTGCTCCAGACCTCAGATGCCTTGCTCTCCCGATTAAAGATGTTGACATAATACTCGCGCTTTGCAGAACGCACAAAATTTTGTGCCTTGTTGCGCAATATTTTGTATCGATCATAAAATACATCATTTTTATGTCTGCGCCACGTTCTTCTGCCCAGATCTCTATCGCGCATCACCAAACAAATCCCATCAATCATAGGGCAGGCAAATTCTTGAAGTATCGTCGTTTCAAAGCCACATGCACATTAAATATGTTAAGTAATTTAGAGCAAAAAATATCAATCTTTTCATATTATCTGAGACTGACATGTCAGTCAAGTCGATGTCACCAACATCAGACTGAAAAGATGTTGCATCAAAGCCATTCCAATCCCCGCAAACTACAAGCCTGCCATGACGACGCTGCAGCTTAATCTCGTACCTTATAAAATAAGATAATGTGTTGATAGAAATGCTACTCCACGCTGACCAAATTCCTTGAGCTTATCCCTGTCATGGAGAGAGAGAGAGAGAGAGAGAGAGAGAGAGAGAGAGAGAGTGTGTGTGTGCGTGTGTGTGTGTGTATATGTATATCCAACTACGCCGCATTGACATACCGCCAAATATACAAGGTGTCCTGAAACTTTTGACATAGCTGAAGTGTGAAGATAGATTGGGCCAAACTGAGTCGAAAAGTTCTGTACCATTTTTTTGAATAACGCTTAATAAAAGAGATATTATTGAGTAAAGTCTGGCCAATCATCGCCGATTTTTAGTCAAGCGCACGTTGGTGAGCCGCGCGCCTGATAGTGTGCGTGAGCGTTCAGCTGTTACAGCGGCGCACCACTACCAGGTGCGCGGCTCATTGACGTGTATCCGGCTAAAGATCGGCGCTGATTAGCCAGGCTTTACTCAATAATAACTTCTTTCTGAAGCGTTATAGAGGAAAATGGTACAGGACTTTTCGACTCAGTTTGGCCCAATCTACTTTCACACTTCGGATGTTTTCAAAAGTTTCGAGACACCCTGTATAAACAAAGTCGTGCGTCGGTATGCGGCTATTGTTTATATAGCGCTATTGTTTTGTATACGGAATGTCTCACTTTGTTATTATTCATACAGTGAGAGCGAGTTGGCAATAGTTCCGTGTGTCGTCACAGTATGTATCTTAGCTGGTCCCACACATCGCGAATATTCACGAGTGCAATTAAGCGCGATTTTGGCCGATGTCGAATGTAGCTCTCCCAAACTACTCGTACTCCGTTACTCGTATACATACTACATATACAATTTGATTCGCGACAACCAGCGAGAAAAGGGTGAGCACGAGCACGAGTAACGAAATAGTTTGAGTGTCCAGTTCCATACTACTCGCGAATACCTTCACTCATGAATATTCGCGATGTGTGTCAGATCGACTTATTACACGCAAAAGTTCTTAAAATGTCTACTATTAAATCTCTACAATTAATACTTAATTCATTAAGTGTCATAAGCGAATGCTATTTTTATCGAATGTTATACCTCGCGGGGAGGCACTGGATTTTTTTTGAGATTTTCCACTAAGCCTTAGAAGCCGATGACTGGGTTGGGAGCCGTGTAAATGGGGGAATGATATGTTCTTTTAAATAAACTTTATTTTTATCCCTCAATATTGAGTCACTTCTTGCCTGTCGTTCCCCTTCACAGTTGTGCGTATCGCAGTATAGAGTTACGTCGACACGAGCCTGATATCACATTGACGGTCGCGGGATCAGCTGTGACTTCTTTCGAATAACAATTCGTATCGCGGCTAGACTAGCGATTCTTCGAGTTAGATTGTTTGCGGTAACTGTCCGATATAAATCGTTAATAACGACTGCCCGCCGCGTATTCGCGGTGGTGTCTTTTATTGCCTTCTATTTGATTGATTTTTTAGAGGGAATCCCTTAGCGACATGACCATATATGGTTGTGTCGTTCGTTTCGAATCGTTAGGACGAAATGCAAGCTAAGATCGTTCGATCGAAATTCCTTGCATTTCCGATGGTTCGATCCTTCTCACAATCGCTTAACCTCGGCGCGTGGCTCGCTTCATTAGCGTTTCGCGCTGGTAACATTATACGCCTTTTGCGGTATCTCGCTAACTCGTATTAAAAAATATTTCTTTAAACTATTTAATATTAATAATAATTCGGTTATAATTATTTGAGCTATAACACGAAGCAAATATTAATTTTGTGTGATTTATTAATATATTATTATATTAACTAAAAAAAGCCCTTACAAAAGTCCAAAAAATACGCTAAGTATATAAAAAAAATCTTAATTTGTATGCAAAAAATTATTAACAAAAATTTTAATATTTATCCCTAAAAAATAATTTTTACATTTTGCAAAAAAAATATAAATTTTTATAAAAAATAGTTATTTGCAGAAAAAATATTAATTTTTATAAAAAACAGTTATAACAAAAAGCAGCGAGATCTCTCTAAAAATACTTTATAAAGGTAAAAAAAATACGCTAAGTACATAAAAAAAATCCTAACTTGTACGCAAAAAATTACAAAACTTTTAATTTTTTTTCTAAAAAATAAAATAATTTTTCCTTGGAAAATAATTTTCACTTAAAAAATAAAAATCAAAACTAAATATGAAATCAATAGTTAACTAGCCAAGTACATAGAAACTAGTTCACTAGAAAGTTTAGTTTGTAAAAAGTTGTAATTTGAAATAATATTTGTCATAAAATCAATCTTGCAATTATAGAAATATTATAGATTCTCTGAAAAAAATTAGAATGAATTTTATTTCTATCAAGAAATTACATTATTATATTCTCTATCTCTCAAATAAATATTTTGTATAATATATTGAATAGTATTATTATATTGCAGATTTTATTACAAATAAGTAACTCATAAAAAACTATTTAATCCTTAGTGTAACAGCGTTGATCACATTAATTACTAATTTCAAATTTATAAATGCCTTGTGCGAAACTGATCGACTTATTGTGAAATTAATCATAAGCTTTACCAGATAAGCCCGAAATGAAAGGATGAAGATTAAAGCGACATACAAATATATTTGGTGTGCCCAGGTCGCAATATATATCATATTAAAATATTGATAATGATATAATAATACATATTATATTGATATAATATATTGATAATAATAATTTTGCAAATTCTTATTTCATATCGGGCATGCCAAGTATTTGTATGTCGCTTTAATTTTCATCCTTTTCGTTTCAGGTTTATCTGGTAAAGCTTATGATTAATTTCACAATAAGTCAATATGTTTCGCACAGGGCACTTTTAAATTTGAAATTAGTAATCAATGTGATCAACGTTATTATACTAAAGATTAGATAGTTTTTTATGATTTACTTATTTGTAATAAAATCCGCAATAGTGCTATTTAATATATTATACAAAACATTTATTTGGGAGAGGAAAAAAATAATAATGTAATTTTTTGATAAAAATAAAATGCATTTTAATTTTTTCCAGAGAATCCATATTTTTATAATTGCAAGATTAATTTTATGACAAATATTATTTTAAATTACAACTTTTTACAAACTAAACTTTCTCCTGAATTAGTTTCTATGTACTTGGCTAGTTAACTATTGATTTGATATTTAGTTTTGATTTTGATTTTTTAAGTAAAATTTATTTTCAAAGAAAAAATTCTTTTACAAGTTATTTTTTAAAGAAAAAATTAAAAGTTTTGTAATTTTTTGCGTGAAAGTAAGGATTTTTTTTATGTACTTGGCGTATTTTTCTTACCTTTGTGATATGATTAAAGCAAAGTTGGATGTAACGACACTACGCGCCTGGGAACAAGAACACAAATGAAATTTCATTAAATGATTTTAATCAACTTTTTTTAAAAAAGATGTCAAATGTTAGAACGTGTTGAGGCAAGGTCTAAAGAAAAGAGCGGTATGCATAAAATTGAAACAAAAAAAGACAAGATAAAATCTCGCAATCAAACAAAGGCGATGGAACACGAAAAATTAACAACGTTAGCGACGTGAACAAGTCAAATGTTATCTATACCACGAAAACATGAACATTTTTTATTCTAATGTGATAAGTTTCTAGCTATGTCAATTGAGAGAATCAAAGAAGTACATCGATTAAAATTATACAATTAGATTATAGCAATTGCCTTCGTAACAATCATTTTGTGAGGACATGCAGGATCCTGCAAGGAGTATTCAAAAAGACAAAACAGACACATTGTATCATCATTCAGTAGATGACAAGAATCATAGGGAAGAAAATGTTTTTTAGGGAAGAAAAAGCATCACCGGATACAGTTAGCAAAATAAATAGCAATGTATCAGTATATCATGCAACGAATCTGCCTACGAGACGACAAGTTATGGCCACTGCCATAATCAATATAGTATGTTATAATGGAACAAGATTATCGATACATATTCTTTTAGACAGCACAAGTGAAGCTAATTTTGTATCATTTTCAACATGTAATAAGCTAGGAATAAAATTTGACCGAACGAAATTACCATGGGTTTGAATTAGAAAATCGAATAAATCACAGTTGCGGTGTAATTATACAGTCTAGATATTTCAGTTTTTAGACAAATATTCATTATTTAGTAATACTCACGATTACAAAAAGTTACCATCAGTCGAAATAGATCGAAATTCGTTACAAATTCTGTCGAATACCAAATTAGCAGATTCCGAATTTTATAAATCAAATTCAATTGACATGTTAGTAAAAACAGAATTATTTTTTGACTTAATAGAAGTAAAAAAAATACACACCAGTAAGAATCAATCGGTGTTGCAAAACACAAAGCTAGGTTGGATAGTCACGGAACTTAGTCCGATTGCACCAGCAACGAAATTAGATGGTAATAATCGTGGCAATATCATTACTTTACTTTGTTCAGACATTGCGAGATATTAAATCGTAGATTAAAAAATTTTGGGAACTAGAACCGTATATGAGCGACGGTTTTTCGAGAAGGAATTAAAATACGAAAAATATTTTGAATGTATCACAACTCGTAATAGCAATAATCATTTCGTAGTTAGATTCCACTTTCGCCGAGATCCGAGCGAATTGGATTAGTCGAGATTGGTTGCTATTAGGCGATTAAATTAATTAAAGCTTCAATTTCAACGTGACAAGATTTTATATGAGAGATATTCAGAATTCATAAAAGAATATTTAGATTTAGATCACATCTTTAGTAGCAATATTACGTGAATCGATCAACATCCGATAGTTTACTTACCTCATTACCAAGTAATTAAAGAAACGAGTTCTACTAAATTCCGCATGGTATTCGACGCATCTAATAAAACAGACTCAGGATTGTCACTAAATGATGTTCTTTGCGTGAGACTTACGTTGCGACATGGTTGGTTGATGTAATCATATGTTTTCGGTTTCACAATGTAGCGTTCGTTGGAGATTTACTTAAAAAGTATCACCAAATAGTTATATATCTAGCGGATAGGAAATATGTATATTATGGAGATTTTCTACTCAAGAACTCGTACGAGAATTTCAATTAAATACAGTAACCTATGGTGTAGTTAGTTCATCGTATTTGGCAATCAAGTATATTCGCTGACTCGCTGACTTTAATATGTATTTGGAGATGATATGAGCGATGCTCGCAACGTTCAAGAAGCGGTAATATTACAAAGTAAACTCGATATTAGGAGACGGTGAATTCGAGATTCATAAATAGTGCTCTAATCAGTTTGAGATCATTTTAGCGCATGTATCTTCTGAGAGACGAGAAAACTTCTCTAAGTTAAATATCGATGACAACGATATGATTAAAACCCTAGGTCTTGAATAGAATCACAACAACGATAACTTCCAGTTTTCTATACAGAAAATCGAATCAACCAACACAAAACGGCAAATATTGTCAGCCATCAATAGAGTTTTTAATCCTCTAGGTTTAGTAGAGGTTTTCACGCGTATCCCTCTCATCGCAAGGCTAAACTTTTCGTTGCTGTGCGACACTACGAAGCTTGCCGCCGTCACGCCTAGAGCGTATGTTCCATAGCCTAGCCGCGCGATAGCCGCGTGTGCTCATTTGCCAATATTTTTAAATTAATATTTCAATAATTATTGCGAATATTGCAAAATGGTAAAGAATTTTTCTGTTCAATTTACTGTGCTCTACCTACACACAAGCGTTATCATAGGTGCTTTGGAACACTCTATATATAAACTTATATATATAAACAAAATATATTTATTTATACTTTAATTATGAAATTTTACAAACTTTTAATAATTCTAAATACTTAATTTTTTCATTTTTTATTACAAACAGTGCAAAAGTATTACGCCATATATTTTTATATGCAAAAACATATTTTTTAAAACTGACAAAAAATGTATTGTAAGCTTTTCTGTAAACTTAATATTTTATGTCTATACGTTTAAAAACAATCATTAACAGGTGAAGCATCGATGCATTTAAATTAGAAATATTATTTTATGGTAAATTTTGCCCTTGATTATGTGTGCGCGAATTTAAAGAGTGGACGCGTGAGCGAGCGTGTTGCGACGAGTTCGGGCGCGTAACGAGCCGAGCGACGGATCGACGAAAGCGCGATTATCATTACGCACGTAATTCTCGGACAAACATAGTAATGTACACTGATATATACGAAAACGATAAGAACGTAATCGTATTTCACACGCGGTGGATGAACAGCGAGAAATCGTCTCGGATTAAATCCGGTAGTCACACAAACGGTCCTGATGCGAATCAGTTTAACACAGCGAGTTGTCGAAATATTACAAGTGCGCGAACACGGACAAGCGTCGATTGCTTTCTGTGGCGAGCTCGGTCGTTGGCTCGCTTTTATAATGTCGTATCCTTCTCGAAGGATCTAGAATAGTCTTGAATTATACTGACTTCCGCCGCCAGTTTTTACTCGACTTGTTCGTCACGATGCCGATCTTGGATCCTTCGAGAATGGCGACGGTGTTTATTTATGAGGCGCGTTTTCGCTCGGTCGCGAAAATGCCGCCTCGCATCGTGCGCGCGACAACCGCACGTCGAGTTTGAGAATGCGGATCGTTGCATTCTCAAACAATTATGCAAATCTATCGTAATTTTGCCTTATTTGCCTTATATGTTTCTTATTTCCTTGGCGTAGTTTGAATTCTTCCCAAATGCTCAATAAGGTTCAAATTCAGTGATTGTAATGGCCAGTTAAGAACTCGGACTTTTTTAGCGATAACTTTTTTGTTAAAAAAGATTTTTTTGTAAAAAGAAATTCAACCACTATCATTTTTTAAGTTGTATATAATAGCATATGCTGTATCAATATATGTATCTCGATATATTATAGTGTTCATAATATCCTTGATCTCGATTAATTGACCAATCCCGTTATAAAAGAAATGATCCTCAAACTATCATATTATTTCTATGTCTCATGGTAGGAATTTGATGTTGAGTTATATCTTGTGTTTGTCGGACATCATACTTTCTACTATCCCTTGCGAATAACTGAAATTTCGATTCATCAGAAAGCACGGTAATTATTCAGTTCAGGAAAGTTAGTTCTAATGATTTTGACCTATATATATAGAGATCACCCTGCTGAGGAGTCTTCAAAAAGTTTTAGCCGTCGCGCATTATGTATTAAAAAATAATGAATAAAAAAGTTTAATAAACAGAACGTCAATGTCGATTAATAGCTCGAAATTGTCAAAATAATTCTTGTTGTATATACATGATATATACGTGTATACGTATATACATGTTACCTTAAATATTACATGGTAAAATTTTTGGTAAAGAATTATTTACCTCAAATAATATTTCACTCTTAGGAAAGGGATTTTTCAGATAAAGTTTGCAGGAAAGGAGGCAGAGCTTCTCCTTCGCCCACGCATGTCATGTATCACATTTTAATAAATGGATGCATTATGTTCCAAGCGTCATATATATATGTCAGGGAGATCCACAAGCAGTGTGGAATGGATCTTGGTTCACATGGAATGTTAAGAATCCATATGGAACCATACAATGACAGACCTCGTCTTGCATTAGAAACAGGGGCAGTATGGGATGGATCTCACTTCGCATGGAAAGTTGAACAACCATGTAAAATCATATGTAATTATCATTGATTTTCTATAAAAACCTTTTCCATTCTATTTATTAAACTTCTTTTATTAATAACTTTTTTAATATCAATGGACGATGACTAAAATCTTTTGAAGGTTACTCAGAAAGATAATTTCTATAATATATATCAAGATTAAGATCAAGGTTATTCCTCTGAATTCCATAATTATCAAAAGCATTTTCTGCCAATCGATTTCAATAAAATGTTCATATTTTCTTGCAAAATCTAATCGAGATTTTTTATTCGAGATTTTATTAGTGATTTTTTGACATCAGCACCACAGTATATATATAATCACCAATAGCATTACTTGATGGAAATACTGACCGAAAAGTGCTACTGCGCGTGCGTTGCATCATCATCGACAACATGGAATAAATTGAGCAACAAACAGTAAAATCATGATGTAATTATGTGCAATGAGTGTGTAAGGTTACACCTTTTTCCGGCGCCATCTTGCGCTAGCTATTTTGCGCCGTCGCTAGCGCTCCCGCGCGAACGTTATGACGTCGAAACGAGAGCAGTACAATTTACAAATAGACACGAGATTTTGCACACGGTTCAATTGGGCACAGTGCATTTGGACACAGTAATTTTAAACACAATAGCTTTTGAACACGTAAGAAAATACGCATCATTTACTTGGACACCGCTCACTTGGACACTGTTTATTTGGACACCGTTTATAGGGACACTGTTCGTTTGGACACAGAAAGACGCGCAGCGTTCATTTGGACACCGTTCATTTGCCCACCGTTCGTTTGGACATCGTTATTTGCCCACTGTTCATTTGGTCACCATTCATTTGCCCACCGTTCGTTTGGACACCGTTCATTTGCCCACCGTTCATTTGCACACACAATGTAACATGTACTTTGTACGTTATTAAGGGATTCATCTTGCCTACCAGCGGGATGGGTGCGGGAGGGGGACCGAAGGCTCTCCCGTGTGTGTATGTGCGCGCGCGCGCGTGCGAACGATCCAAACGAATGTTGGGCAAATAACGGTGTCCAAACGAACAGTGAGCAAATGAACGGTGTCCAAATGAACGGTGCGCGTCTTTCTGTGTCCAAATAAACGATGTTCAAATAAACGATGTCCAAATGAACAGTGTTCAAGTGAGCGGTGTCCAAGTAAACGATGCGTATTTTCTTACGTGTCCAAAAGCTACTGTATCCAAAATTACTGTGTC